>JAHTLZ010000252.1:7325868-7341092 GCA_023846285.1 Phrynocephalus versicolor | reverse complement strand
AGTAGTAGTAGTAGTAGTAGTAGTAGTAGTAGTAGTAGTAGTAGTAGATGTTATGAAAGTTAAGACTATTAGCACTGATAGCAAACGTGGACTCTGCCAAGAAAATGATAAAATTGTTTCACGCTTTATCTGTGAATATCCAAAGACTGCACAGGTAGATTACAAAATTAGACATGATAGAGTAGCAAAATTAGTGCACTGATGATTTTGCAAAAAAATACAACTTTCCAGCCTCAAAAAATCCATGGAACCTGGAACAACAGAAGGTGTCAGAAAATGACAAAGTCAAGGTCTTGCGGGTTACAAACAGAGAGACACATTGAACAAAACACACCAGACATAGTAGTCATCAAATGGAGAAATGCCTGGATCCTTGATACTGCAATTCCAGGCAATACCAGAGTTGAAACTGAAGAATTGGAAAAATTAACAAAACACAGAGATCTGACAATCAAAATATCTATGGATGAAACACACTTCAGTAGTCCCTGTAGTCATTGGGGCTTTGGGAACAATATCAGGTTATTCCACAGAGTATTATGATACAATCATCTGAAATAATGCCATCAGAGCTACACAAATGACATTATTAGAAACAGTACAATATTAACAGATACTGAGGTTGTTGGTTAAAACTTGTATCTATATACCAGTCAGAGTTTTTATAATTTTGATTGTGTTTGGAATTTTTGAACAATAATAAGGAGGAATATAAAATGGACCTGTGAAACACTTCAAATCCTTATTTTAAAAAAAAGAAACGTGATATACCGATGTTTTTGGTGTAGGTAATTGTCAATCAACCAAGTACAGTTTTGTCCAAATGATTGTACATATGATAAAAAGAACAATTCTGCTTCGTAATCTTTATGATTGATACATATTGATTATCCTCTAGAGTCGTTCACAGCCTTCTAAAAGTGAGCAATGTCTTTCAGCAGAATTTGCATTTAGCAAATACCTGCTATTGTCTTCATATTTCTAATTCCAATTGAAGCAAAACAAGTTGAGGAGCCATATAGCCATCACAAAAAACAAATACAAAAGTAGAACAGGTGATAATTTCTAATTCTAATTAGCTCCATATGCTTTGTCAGAAGCATTGTAAGAACTTCTCATTAGTAATTTATTAATTACTAATTTAGTAATACATTACTAAAATAATTCTGTATTTGTCTGAAAAAATTGTGCACATAGTTGTCCAAATGGACAAATGTAACATTACACAAATATTTGTGTAATGTTAAATAGGGTACAGTTCTGAGATAATATTGGGGGACAGATAGAAAAACTATCTATACATAAAATATAAAAGGCTTCCAGTGTCCCTGTTTGGGGCACAAAAACAGCTGAACTGATTCGAATTGGCCTTTGAGTGGCGTGAACAGTTAAAATGCAAATTCATCCATATTACTTCTGAAGCAAACTGACTAACTAATCATAGCCCTAGTTGGACAGGGGTCTTTGGTCTTTTGTTTTGTTTTGTTTTTGCCTTTATTTCCTCCCTTACAGTTTTTGAGAGAAGGAGCATTGCCCCACCAGTTTTTTAAAAATAATTTTAAAGCAATTGCGGGGGGGGGGGGTTTGAATTGAATTATCTATTGCCCTCATTGCCCCTGCATTTTTAGAGTAGTATAAGAAAGGTTCTTTGATATTTTTGGATGAGAGCTGCTCCTTTTTTGTGTTTAACAGAAGCGCTGGGACCAAAAAGTATGAAAACAAATAAAACAACCCATGTAAAAGAACTGTTCAAAATCTCTCTTCACCATGAAGATCACTAGGTAACCTTGACCAGCAATCATGTAACTGTATTTCACTCTAACCACCTTCACAGTGTTTTGAATAAGGGATGTGCAGTGAAAGGGAACCATGCCTATTACTCTAAATCCTTAGGGAAACGAGAAAAAAATGTAATGAGTTCATTGAACTGGTTCCAGATTTAATCATGCTTAAAACACATTCACTGAAATCAATGGCAGTAAAACAAAGAAAGGTTATCTTGTTCAACTGTAACAGTCAGAATGCCTCAGCCAAAATCCATTAGTCAGTACCAAATAGGTTTTCCAAGCTTTGTTTTATTCATATTATTTTCATTAGATAAATAGAGGCATGGCTAAGTCTGGAACCAGCAGCATGTTAAAAGAAAGCTAGAATGACAAGTTACAAGTTATTATTGCTGCACATGGATGCAGTAATAGATACTGCGTAACAGTCTAATTCAACATTCCATAAGGCAATTCAAAGGGGAACCCAAACTAAAAATTAGGACTTTGAAACTGGACGTTAGATCAGGACCAGATTGGGACTTCTGGTTCCGGCTACTTGATAAGTGTTCCAGCTTATCAAGTTGAATTCCTCTGGATAAAGGCACCCTAATAAGTTTCCTTGGAGGGGAAACGAAAAACAGACAGCAACTGCAGGGAGCGGCAGCGAACTTTGTGGAAGCAGAAAATGCTTCATCTCCCACCAGAGAAAGACCTTCGCTATGGCGAAGGCGGAGCTGTCGGTGCCAGACATTAAAGCTTGTAAATACTTGGTGTGTCGTGAGTAGAATGCTTTTCTCTCTCTCTATGTGAAGCTTCTCCTTGGTGTCTGGAAGTCTTTCCTTCAAACAAGCACAAAACCCCCCTTCTCTGAGGAAGCGGCTTTTAGCAAAGAAGGGGTGAATATTTTTGAAAGACAAGCACAGAAGTGATTGTTTTCACATTACAGTATTTCAGGAACTTGCCTTCCTGCCTATTGCCGTCTTGTGGAAAAATATTTTATGCCTTTGCTGCTCTTTATATGTGGTGGATTTAAAGACAAAACTTAAAGGAAACTACCTTATGCCTCTGAGCTTTCTATATGTTGAATTTAAAGATGCATCTGTAAGACCAGCGCTGGGAAAGCTCTTCTAGGCCATTTTGACTGCTGCCATTGGTGTTCCCCCAACATTCAGGCTTCCCTTTGCTATGTAAAGTTTGGCTTCCATTTTCCTGCTGGCAACATGGGCACAATATTGTTGCAGCAACATAGGGCCATTTCCTGGCTTTTTGTATTTTGAGTATATAATCACAATATCCCACAGGAGGCTTTTGAAGAATTGAATTTTCTTGTAAATCAGCTTTAAAACCGATATCATGCAAGCATCATTGTGACACAGCTGAACATCTTTAATCTATATACAGTCCATGCAGGGTTACCAGTGAGTCACTTTTGTCAATTTTATTCACTTTTTAAAAATCCACTCACTTTTGTCACTTTTCCAAAAATGTTGACACTATTGTGTCAAGTGCACAATTACCGTAGTAGTGTATCTTATTAAACTTTAAGGACTATAATCTAAGCATACATATAATATCTAGCTGATCAAATTCTTTCTACTCAGGTTATTCATAGCATTTTTTTTAACCATATAAATGTTTAGTTGTGCATCTCCATTTTAAATTCTGATATTTCCATCATCAATGAGTTCATTTTTTCCAGTACCCATTTAACTGGTTTCTCAGAAAGAAAAGAAAACCATAGGGAAGGGAAGGTGAATTGCGTAAATGACTTAAGCTCTGTTGCATCATTTACGAACAGATGTTTATATAATGCACTGCAGCTTTAGAAAAGTGTTTGTGTTTCATTACATGGCAGAAACTGGAACTGTTGAGCTTATCAATTGAATTAATATGTACAGTGAGTAGGTTTCAAAAGAAGTTCATATTGCAAAGTGGGATTTTTTTTGTTCTGTTCTGTTTTATTAAGTAAGATAGTTTATTTCGAGACAAGCCAGTCTTGTGGGAAAAGTGATAGCTGTAGCTTCATGTCTGTGCAGGCCCATTAAACTCATTAAATTCAACACGCCATTTGCTGCCTACTAGTACAAGTGCTTTTATTGTTGAAGCTGGAACTTAGGTACTTAAGTGGTGTTGTCATAGGTGTCTCTTTATCCATTTTACAGGAAAGGACTAGTTTACAAAGAACATCACAGAGTCATCACGGAGAAATGGAACGCTTAAGATAGTCTTGGTGTCGCTGATTTTAGACATGCCCGTGTGCATTCCTGTTTCTCATGACTCACCTTTCTTTCTACCTTGCCAGCTAGATCTTTTCTGGGATGGAAGATGGAAGACAGGGGAGCTCGTGTCGCTGACTACTTTGTTGTGGCAGGGCTGACTGATATTTCAAAACCCTTAGAGGAAGAAATCCACTTCAATGATGCCTGTCACAAACTCGCAAAGCCAAAGGAACCAATCACAGATGTGGCAGTCGTAATTAAATCTCTCGGGGAGGAGGTCCCTCATGGATACAAGTGCATAGATGTAACTCCATCAGGACTGTCAGCAGATCTCAATAATGGGAGCCTTGTCGGACCACAAATATACCTGTGCTACAGGAGAGGAAGGGACAAACCTCCACTTACTGATTTGGGGTGAGTAATTTTTTATGACCTTTATATTTTTAAAAATTATTTAAATGGCAATTATAATGAATAGAGCTTGTCTACTTTCAATTTCAAAAACATTTCTCACTAGATATTGCGACAGGCAGAATGGAGGAAAGCCTGTTAGATCACGAATGAAATGGGTAAGGGTGTGAAGGTATTGAAACGGGGCAGGATTGCTTAGTTATAGGTGGATCTGGACCTTTACTGGCGTTTCACGTATCTATATTGATATATTGTATTTGTTATTTAATCCTTCTCCAAATTTTAATGTCTTTTTGCTTATTTTCTGTTTTGGGGTTTGTCTTTGGTGCAGGGCTTTATATGATGGGAAAGAAAGATTAAAACAGGGTTGTGAAATTATTCATCTCACTCCGTATGGCCGCCCTGCAAATATCAGCGGTGGCACCTCATCACAGAAAGTATACATCACATACCGAAGAGCCTTGGAGAATATGACACAAAATGCCCTGGCTGTTACAGACATATGCATTATTATACCTAGCAAGGGAGAAACTCCACCACACACATTCTGCAAGGTTGATAAAAATCTCAACAATAGTATGGTAAGATGACTTTTGGATTTGTACTAAATAATTCTCAGTAGTTTATATCATCCAGTGAATTTGAATAGATTTCCCCCTCCCCCCCACACACACACTGTATATATTGCAATAGATGTATTATTACTCTCTGTTCTTCTTATTCTCATTTAAAAAAAAAACCACAGGACCCGTGTGAGCTCATCTTCCTTTTTTTTGTCCTCTTGACACTGGTACAAATGTAGTGCAAAAAGTGTATTAAGAAGTTACGTGTACAGCCCTAATATAAGAATATGGAATGACACAAAAATATAATAATTGCTGTACCAGAGTAGAGTCCGAGGGACTGTCTCGCTCAGCAGCAACCAACCATGTGGCTCTGGGTACAACAAGGATACAATGATGTTAGTTGCCTCCTCTTTGCTCTAGGCATCTGATAAAAAGTAGCATGGAACTCATAAATATGGATTTTTTTTTGTTGCTCTGGTGGAGATTAAATATGTATAAAACAAACATTGTTGTCAAAAATTAGGTAATGTCAGCTGTTCCTGTTTGGCTGCCAGCTATATATTTGAGTATTCCTGTGCTTTTAATGAGCTTGCTAGTTACCATTAAAGTATTCATTTTTCATGTACTCTACTGTGGAATCCTCTTGCTCTGATATTCCTTGCCTTATCAGTGAGAAAAAAAACTACTCCACTTTTGCAAAAGTTAATTACTTCCAAATGTTCTATTGTAAAAAGAAAGGTATAGAAGAAATATATCTCTTATAATAGCAGTCAGTTATCTAAAAAAATGTATCAAGGATACAGTATTTCTTAGTTTTTGGTGGAGGTGAAACAATGCCTAGTTGCTTTAAATGTGTAGCTATCTCCCATAATGTTTGCTTTTGTGAGACCAAAATTAAACATGTGATGTTAAGCATTTCATTTAAGATCTTTTACATAGGGCTTGGCAGGTTCTCACATGCGTAAAACTGAGGGCTTTCCTTGTCTCACTAGTGTACAGTGCTGTTTCTAAATGATAAAAATGTGGTTTAGGTCACTTCCTAGAACAATAGAACAGGAAGAGAAGTGCATATGTTTTTGGAATTGCAGAACAGAAGTACTGTATAGGGAGAATTCTGGTGACCAAGAAAAGGAAATCCAAATCTGGTTTGGTCATTTTAAGTCTTTATAAATAGAGTGGTACCTCCACTTACAAATTTCATCCATTCCGAATGGATGCTCTTAAGTCGAACTACTCTTAAATCGGGGTACCTATCTAAAAAATTGAAAAAAATAAGTTAAAATAAAAAAAAATGAAAAAAAAATTGTAAGTCGAGCAGACCATATCTAAAATTTGTAAGGCGGCAGTTAAAATGGCAACAGTTTTCCGCTCTTAAGTCGAATTGCTCTTAAGTCGAGCTGCTCTTAAGTCGGGGTACCACTGTATATTTAAAACTTGTCTATACATTTTCTATGAGCTTAATTAAGGCTCGCAGCTCAAGGGGTAATCAAGGGGTGTTTCCTTTAGAGCAGGCATGTCCGACCTTCGGCCCTCCAGATGTTTTGGACCACAACTTACACAGTACTTTGCTATTGGCAGTCAAAACTTAGAATTCTGGGAGTTGTGGTCCAAAACATCCGGAGGGCCGAAGTTTGGACATGCCTGCTTTCGGGAGTCCTTCCATCTCGTATTGGCCTTCCTCTTTTCCTGCTGCCTTTGACATTTCCCAGCATTATTTTATTTTCCAGCGAACTTTGCCTTCTCATGATATACCCAAAGTAGGATAGTCTCCGTTTCAAAAATTTTGCCTGCAGAGATAGTTTTGGCATGATTTGATCTAGAATCCAGTTGTTAACCTTGCTAGCAATCTAAGGTATCCACAAAGCTCTCCTCCAGCACCATATTGCAAACAAATCAATTTTTCCGTGTTGCCTTTATAACTGTCCAGCTTCAAACCCATACTCAGTGATCAGAAATACAGTAATGTGGATTATCTTGCTCTTGGTCTCCACCAGTGATACATATTTACACTTGATAATCTTACAGGTTAGAATAACCAGTAGTTCATGATTTAGGACCACATTACCTTTCAAAACTTCTTCTTCTTCTTCTTCTTCTTCTTCTTCTTCTTCTTCTTCTTCTTCTTCTTCTTCTTCTTCTTCTTCAATAAATAAATAAAAATCCTGCAAGATGAAGAGACTTGAAAGTATTTTTATTTCTTGCAATCAAAAGATATAACTGTACCAGAGGCACTGGAGGTTCTCTGCCTTTATTATTTGAAAACCAGTTATTGCAAGCTGATGCCATTGTATTATAAAAATGCCTGTTTGGGATCTGGCCTTTATTTTCAGAGGAGGATGGTAGAGATATGAGGAGGATGGTAGAGATATGTTCATTGCCTCTGAGTCTGAACCAATATAAGGTGCTCTGCCAAAAGCATGATGCCAAGAAAAACAAGTTAGCTTTGAAAGAAGTATTAAAATGCAGCTGAGTAGTGACTATTATGCTTCAAATTACAAGGAATGCAGTCACAAGCTTTCCTATATCAAGAGTGTTCACACTGGATATCTGTATTCTAAGGAACTTAGAGGAGCATTTAAATTTATCATGTTTAGCTGTTCGAGCTTCTTAAGTTTTATGCAAATTGACAGTATCTGAACACCATTGAAATCAGCTGAAAGGTTTATCTTAAGTTTTGTACTGATATTGTTGTTTTTTCACTACGATAAATTAAAAACTAGAGTTGATATTCATAACAAAATGTGTTTCATTGTAGTACATTTACATGAAAGCATCCCAAAGCAATCCAGATATTTATTTGGAAGCTTTTCTTTAGTTCTTTTCTGCATTTCATTTTACAGTTGATGGCAATGTTTAATAGAACACTGCTTATTTCATTAGTTTGCCAGCAACAGAAGAAGGTTGGTACTATTCAGATACTGTATTCTGAAATTGTTATATAGTGTAAAAAATTACAGGGTAAGAATCTCAAGCATGATTATAAAAGGCTTAAGTATCAGCATGGTTCAGAAAAATGGACTATTTATAAGTCATTTTTTAAATCTGACACAGAGCTACTTGAATTATTAATAATAATAGTAATGTTCATTGTATTGTTTATTGTATGTTTGTTTATTTTAAATTAAAAAATTAAAAAATAATGATAACGGTAATATTGAGAAGAGAATTTAGCCCTTACAAGTTGTCTTGCCAGGTTTGTATAACTCTCTGCCTTGTGGCATAATACTTTGTGTTTCTACATTGTCTAGTAAAATGATTAAGAAGTTCCACGTTTTGTTTTGTTTTGCAGTGGGGCTCACCAGTATACTTGTGTTACAAGAAGTCGGTGGCCAAAACAAATACTATATCATATAAAGCTGGTAAGTCCTTTGTAATTTGTTCCTTAAAGTGCTTATTGAAAATACTGTATGTAGTATAAGAAAATTGACTGATTGGAAATTGCTTTTTATATCTGTGATTAATTCCATAATGGGCCAATTCTGCCCATTACCACCACAAAAGTCACTATTGAAGTAGACAGTATGGAGAATTTGAAGGCCCCTGGACCCGATGACCTTCTTACTGATTTCTGGAAATTACAGGAACTCCAAGACATGGGAATCATTTAAGAGTTGTTCAATGTCATAACGAATAACAGCTGTATACCAACTGATTGGTCAAGGAGCATTAACAGTCCCCATATTCAAGAACAAGAGTGGCCCAGCTGATTGCACCAGCTGTCAGCCAATCTGCCTCCTGCCCTACATTGTGAAGATATCTGTGAAAATTAATTCTAGACCGGTGCATTTGGAACATTGTCCAACTCACCACCTTACCAATGCAGCTTCAACAAAGGATGGTGAAGACTGATGCCCTCTTTACAGCTCATCAGCTCATAGACAAACACCAAGAGAAGACCCAGCCATTGCAACTGGCATTCCTAGACCTGGAGAAGGCATTTGACCATGTTCCACATCAACTATCTGGTTGCCCTTTGTAATCACAGGGTGCCAGAACTACTCACTGACTGGGTCAAAATGCTACACAGGAATGCCAGCATTGTGTATAGCACTCAGATTGCCTTTCTAATAGTTTTCCAGTGACAGTTGGGAGTGCACCAAGATTCTGCACCGTCACCCCTCCTGTTTATACTAGTCATAAATACTGCCTGGAACATGTTCTACGCTGACAATGTCATGCTTGCTATTACCACTAGGAATGAATTACAGTGGCAAATTCATACATGTAATTATTGCCTCAAGTACTTTGGACTCCACCTAAACATCAAGAAAACTGAATACCTAGAGATTGTTACCACCCATGGAATGTTCCAAATAAATGGAGAAAATCTACAGAAGGTGGATATCTTCCGGTATCTTGGCTCCCATCTCCAGTGCGATGGTGGCATCGGTGATGTGTGAGCAAGGGTGAACACAGCCTGGTTGCTATAAAAAAGAATTCACATGTGTGCTTTGTGACAGACAAATGCCAATCTGTATCAAATCCACGATTTAGTATGGCAGTTGTCCACCTTGTTGCACTGTATGGCACAGAGTACTGGGCAGCAACCATGGACGTAGAGAGCCACCTCCATGCCATGGAAATGTGTATGCTCCATTGGATATCGGACATCTCCCTACACATTACAAATGATACTGCCCAATGGCAACAGGGTTGATTTCTTTCAGGATACTGTAAATAGGTTTGATCTCCCTGCAGTCCAGGAGACTCTCAAGAGTCTTCTGCTGCACCATATCTCAAAAGTGTCAATTCTGCGGCGATCAGCCTCCTTGTGCCCTACTGTGAAAATAATGTGTTGAACAAGGCTTGGACTTGATGGTTTCCAGGTTGATTGTAACTTAAAGTGTGTATGATTCAGAATATTGTATAGAAACAGGCAAATAATGGATATATGTTCACTTGAAAGATCTCACTGGTTTAGCTTGATCTTAACTTTTCCTTATTTGTTGTTCTTCAAGAGTAGTTTAATTTTTTACTGTAGCACTTGATTGAACATTTTTAGATTATACATTTTTAAAATGTGTTAAATAAATAATTTGGGGGCATTACATTTGGTACCATTGTTGAACTGAGAACCTGTTTTTGAACTATGAACTATTTTGAGAAGTTATGCATAGTTTATTAGATTGGGAAAGAGAGAAATTAAAAGCATAAATTCTATAATTACTTACTCGTCATTCTCGGGATTGTTTAGATAATTGATGGTTCCCAAAAGATTGCTAGCAGGTACATCTGAATTCATGTCTTTCAGTAACATGAACATTTACTCTCTCCAGGTTTAATATGTAGGTATCCAGAAGATGACTACGATTCGTTTCCTTTACCAGAATCAGTACCTCTGTTTTGTCTCCCAATGGGTGCAACAATTGAATGCTGGCCACCTAATAGCAAATACCCCCTTCCAGTATTTTCTACATTTGTATTAACTGGAGCTTCAGCTGAAAAGGTATGGATAAATTTGCCAATAACTGTAACTACTAGCTGCAACTTGTTTTTGTTTGTTTGTTTTTCATTTCATCCATTTTTGAACAGTTGAAAAAACTAGAAAGCCTTTCTTCAAAAGACCATACTGTTTTTAATGCTAGTGATGATCCAGTTTATTAATTTCAGTTATAAACAATGTAATAACACATCAATTATTTTCATTCCACACATGCCAGATTGCACTGCCCACCCATTCTCTCATTTGCTTCCTCCTCACAACTCCCCCAACCCAGAAAAGATCTGGTTTTTTTAAAGTGTTAGAACTAGTTAAGCTCACACTTTTAAAGTGCCTTATTCTCTTTCATAGGTGCCAAATGGACTTTTATTTTATTTTAGAGTATTTTACCCCCCCCCTTTCTCCTTGAAAAAGGACCCAAGATGGCTTATAGTAATGAGGGATGATATACAGTTCAGTACAACATGTTCAAGTATTGAGAACAGAGAATTGAGGAACATCTTACAGCATTAAAAGACAACATTACATTAGAGCTACAAGAGAACACGAGCAGTTAAAAGGAGAGTAAAATTCCATGTAAAGTTATGAGTGATGGAAACTAACATTGAAAATATAGTGTCAGTGTAATCACACAAGGTTATATAAGTGGTTATAAACACAAAGTCTATGTGATCCTGTAGATTCATATGAAAGACACGTAATAGGTACTCCATCATTTCTCTCCCTGGCTGATCAGAGGGCTTGTCAACACTAGCAATTTTGGAGCTAAATAGGGTTCCTAAGGGTCAGGTGGTGTGATATGCCATTTGGTGTGATCCTCGCATCCAAATGGCATATCAGACCCCAAATGACCTTAATTAGTCCAGCTGTCAATTTGCCATTTTTGTGAAGTGGCTAAAGAGAGAAATTACTCTGTACTCTGCAGGCTGGTTTTGTCTAACAGCTACCCTTATAAACAGCTACCTCCTTTGCAGAGGTGCAGAGAAAAAGTTTAGTCTTCTTAAGTCATATGACAGATTGTCAGTGGAAGGAGCTTTAACAGCTGCAAGGCTCATTTTGGTTCTGTTCCTAGTGATCACCTGTGCCAAAGCAGAATGATCCTACCCACACCAAAGTAGACACAGGCTCAGAAAAGTGCAAATATGAAACTTCTAGGGATGTTTTGGTTCATCCCAGCAATTACGTTGTGCAATCAGAAGAGAAAGGAGTGAACCAGTCCATCCCTGCACTTAGACCAATCTAGGGAGCTAATTGCACATTTGATCCCAACCAGAGTTATCTTTTGACAGCCAGGTCTGCTTTTTCAACAGGTTGCGGTCTTCTTTGTTTTCACTTGTTTCTGCAACATCTTTTGACATTTCAATGTTGAAAGTGTCAAGACACCACAGATGCTATTGGATGCCCATCTATAACTGCAGAGTTTGCCCATGGGTGCTTCTGATGCAGAGGATTGCATATAGTACTTCATAATGCTGTATGCACAGAAACAGCATTTCTAAGACTCTGACTTGTATATTCATTTCTCTGGGCAGCTGGAAATGTACAGTATTGTCAATATGTATTTTTTTAGAAAAATGCAATACGTTAAATAAAAGTTATTGAAGAAGCTTATGTCCTTTGATGTATCTTGCCTTGAGAATAAGTGCAGAAAGAGCAGGTTGTATATCTCAAATATACTGTTTTTTACAGGTCTATGGTGCAGCTATTCAGTTCTATGAAACGTATCCAGAGGAAAATCTCACAGAAAAGCAGAGATCTCAGTTAGGTTTTCTGGATAATGTTGATGGAAGGTCTGCCACCCCTAAAACAGTCCAGACTAACAAATGCATCTGCCTTCTCTCTCACTGGCCGTTCTTTGACGCTTTTAAGAAATTTCTTACTTTCCTATATCGTTATTCCATCTCTGGCCCACACGTCTTACCCATTGAGAAGTAAGTTATCGGAGATTTTTTTTTGTATTTCACACAAACGTAATGCTGTTGCAATATGACATTGCATCTGACCAAAATGTGCTTGGGTTCCTTGCCTTCCATTATGGGCTTTATTTAAATCTCAAACCAAATTAGGCTTAAGAAACATTAATTTGGGTTAACATTTATAGTTGTGAGGCATTATAAACTAGCACACTTGGAAATGATCAGCAAGATTTTGGAGAACTTTGACTTTGTATTTTGTATCAAACTTGTCATCCTATATTTTATAAACAGTTGATTTATGGTTTGCTAGCAAATGGGCCTGCCTTTGCCCTGGGTTAAAATCATATTTAACCAAGTGCCCTCTTGTTTCCTCTACCACGCCACCCCCTCTTCCTCCATCTACTCATTACTCAAAGGCAGAAATGCACCTTTTTCTAGCTATATCTCCACTAGCTTGGATGGCTGGTCAACAGCTAACCTATTTATTTATTTAAGCTGAGAGATCAGCAATGTTTACACAAGTTCTTGCATTTCTAATTTTTACTGTTGCTTTGTGCAAACGTTCATTTTCTTTGCAAGATGTTAAGCCTAAATACTTTCTTTTCCCCCCTCAGGCATATATCCCACTTTATGCACAAAGTTCCCTTTCCGTCCCCACAGAGGCCAAGAATATTAGTGCAGGTAAGGATACATTCACCCTTTCTGTTCACATGTTGGCTTTGAAGCAAGTGTGTGCAGCATCTGTCTGTTTTGCATTGTGAGTTCTAAAGTGAATCTTCCTCTGGAAGGTTTCATATGATGGAATGAAAGATCTGTCTGTGCTATTTGAGCTGTGATGGTTCATTCATTCTACCACGTGCCATGTGATACTTTAAAACATATACTGTATGTATTCTCGAAGGCTTTCACGTCCGGGATCTTGTGAGTTTCTTTGGGCTGTTTGGCAGTATTCTGGAAGTTTTATAAATGAGCACAGAGAGAACGACTAGTTCCCTGAGCTCCTTGCCCTCTGAAGACGGCAGCCACAGAGCCTGGTGCAACATCAGGTAGAAAAACTTCCAGAACATGGCCAAACAGCCCAAAAAAGCTTGCAACAGCTATTATATACAACATATTTTTACTACAAAATAGAAGATAGGTTGAATATTTTCAGGAAACTCGCAACCAGCCAGGCCTGCTCAGTATATATAGTTTCAGTGAAGAAAATGCTTACCAAGAGATCACTATTGAAGAACTTAAGATTGTGATCAGAAGCCTTTAAATCAGAGGTGTCCAAACTTCAGCCCTCCAGATGTTTTGGACCACAACTCTCAGAATTCCAAGCCTAGATTTCCAATGACAAAGGACTGTGGAAGTTGTAGTCCAAAACATCTGGAGGGCCGAAGTTTGGACACCACTGTTTTAAATGGTGTGAACAAGAATTTTACTTAAAGGGCAGTCATATTTTTGCTATAGGTCTGCTTCTCAGAATTGTTCTTTGAAAAATAGGGCCATAGTTGCATTTTTCATTGCAACTATAAAACATGTTGAGTCATGACAACATGTCCCAACACAATATTAAATGTGGCATGCTCAGATGCAGCCTTTGAGCAATTTTCATTGTTTAAAAAAATGGAAGAGTAGCTGAACTACAGCAGTTTAAAATTATGCTTTGACTGCTGTCGGTATCTTCACACAACTTTACTGAATCTTGTTGCTTAGTGTAGTAAGTCAGAACTGCATTAGGGCCATCTGAATCAATGGAAGGAATTGAATCATCAAATCCCCACTCATTCAATGGGCCTGCTGCAGTGTGGCTTACTTTGCTAAGTAATAGGATTTCAACCATAGTAATCTTCAAAGAGGTATCTGTACTTAAGAACTAGATTCTTCCAAACTTGGCTACATTATTCATTCTGTGACATGAATAAATGTTTATTGAAATTGTCTTGGAATATTAGTTAAATCTGTGAGATAGGCCAGCACCCTTTTTCAGATATATTGTAGTCAGCTCCCGATTTTCAAAATGGAATAAACAGTAGTTATATTAATGAACTATTTTGTGAATCCACATTTCTTTATATACCTTTCCTGTATTTTATGTACTTTAATTGTTTAATACCAGAATATGAGTTTTTCAATCTATTCTTAAGTTACATATTATCTAATTCACAGAAAATAAAGTAAATAAAATAAATATAAATATCTGTTTTTATTTTTTCCAGCTATCGCCTCATGACAATCTAATTCTTAGTCAGCCTATATCATCACCTCTACCACTGAGGTAAGAGAAAAATTAATATTCATATATATTGTTTTAGCTGATGATGGGAGCAGTAATTGAAATCTAGTGGTTTGGGGTTTTTTTGTGGTTTGTTTTTATTGTTTTTCTTTGGGTTTTTTAATGTCTTCAGTTTGTCTCTTTGGTATCATATGTAAACTGCCTGGAGTTCCTTTGTGGAAGACAGTACATTATATAAATATATAAATATATAATAGTGATGTGAGACAAGTATTTGAATTAGAAACTCTCTCTCATTCTGATGATAAGAAAAAGATTAAAGATTTACTCACTGTAGAGAATGACTTAAGAGCAAGAACTCAAATCAGCTTGTAAAAGCTTATTTCTGATTTCCTGTAGTCTGCTATAGTTCTAATCCATCGTGGTATTACCTGTTCAATGAGCCTGAATTATCGGCTTATCCTTGCTTACAATTGTATTCCTTCTTTGTTCAAGCAACTGGGTAAAACAAACCAGGAGTAGAAATGTTTGTATGCGTGTGTCAGTGTTTGTGAGTGTGTGTGTGTGTGTGTGTGTGTGTGTGTGTGTGTGAGAGAGAGAGAGAGAGAGAGAGAGAGAGAGAGAAGCCATGCTGGTATATAATAATAATAATAATAATAATAATAATAATAATAATAATAATAAT
>JAHTLZ010000252.1:7292632-7325858 GCA_023846285.1 Phrynocephalus versicolor | reverse complement strand
ATAATAATAATAATAATAATAATAATAATAATAATAATAATAATAATTCATTGGCTTTTCTCACTTGGCTTATTTTGGCATTGGATTAGATGGCCCTTGAGGTCTCTTCCAACTCTATGATTCTATGAGAGGAACAAAGGGTCCCAGCCAGTTTTACTCATTTGCAGAAAGGAGTGAAGATAGGATGTACAACTGGAATGCACCATCATACTATTTGCCCACAGTAAACGGAGATATGTTAGGAGGTCTAACATAATTTATGTCTGAATATGGCCATTTTATACTAGGCAGGATCCACTACATCATTCTGTTGATGCAGCTACTTTTGTCACAGAAATTGGAGGTAGAATGCCCTTAAAATCTACTTGGACAATATGTGAAACTATTTGAAGCAAATTTTTCAGAAGAGAAGATAAATGCCATTGCACTAGTGGGTCTCTGTTAAGAATTAAGAAAAGTCACATTTTAAAAACATATTTCACAAAACTCCATCAAACATAGTATTAGGGGTTCCAGAATTATAGTCCAGAAGAATAAATCGGCTTCAATTCCTCATTGTAATCACAGATTTATGGTGGGAATGTAAGAACTCCTTGGAAAACAAGTATAATGAAAATGTAAGTTAAGTTATATTCATCATTCTTTTTTTACTTCTCTTTTTTTATACTAGCGGTGGCAAGTTTTCTGCTCTCCTCCAAAATCTTGGACCTGAAAATGCTATAAATCTCCTTGTATTTGCAGTGACTGAACATAAAATCCTTATCCATTCTTTACGACCTTCTGTCCTTACCAGTGTAACAGAAGCACTTGTCTCAGTAAGTTGCACTGGATTATTTGAAATGTATCTGATTAAATGTGTTGTGTAGAAAATACCAATCATTTGGCTATGTGGAGTAACCTAAAGTTAACCTACAGTTTTAATAGGCACTGAAAGCTATCCTCTAAATTTATTAGTAGAATCTCTTACTTATTCAAGTATAATTTGGGATAAAATGCATGCTTTTTGCTTGACAGTGTGGCATGAGGCTATCACTGCATGAAAAATAGCTGTGTGACCCCAAGAGCTTTGGACTGAACACCAGCTGCATGTCAAACTAAGGAGGAATTTCAAGCACAGTTTGTGGCGTGTTTTGAAGGTCAATTGTTCAAAGAAATAATGTCAAAAATTCCACCGAGGTCTCCTTACATATGCCCAGGCAGCTTTTTGAGTTTGGATCTCTATTCCATGCTGGGAGTCATGTGTTTAATATTTGTGTTTTTGTCTTGCTTTTGCCTTTTGAAGATGTTTGTGCAGATGGACTTTAAGAGTGTGTTTGTCATTTTCCAACCGGTGATTTGAGCTCTGCTTGTGATTTGAGTTTTTAGAGTGTTGGATTTGATCCAAAAATGCTGGGGAAGCTGCCTGTCTAGAATGGATGAGCTTCACTTGGCTTTGCCCGAGGATATGAACATGCTGCTTTAATGGGTGCAGATGGCCACCTGTTCTTTATTAGAACGGAAGAGGTGGTGGACTATTTTTTAGTTTCTCTAAATAATTCAATGATAAAACTTTTCTCCGAAAGACTTCATTGATTCTCACCACCTTTTTTCTTGATAAATTCTTCATACAGTTCAGATGATGATGTCACTTGCCCAAAGTTTCTTGGGCAAAATGGTTTTTTTTTTCAGTCTAGGTTCAAGTCTGGCTGTTGGATGGAAGTAGCCTTAACTGTTGTGATGAATGAAATGTACCAAGAGTTAACCGGCAAAAGAAGAGAGAATCGGTCCTAGTTAAGCCGGAAAGAAACTATGGATAAATTAGTTTAAGCACAGACTTAAAATAAGCAAAAGGAAATGAGAAAACAATCATTCTGAAACCTTTCTAGAACTGTGCTGGGCTAATGCTAACGGAATGGGTTTCAACAGAGGGAAATGTAGGGTGTGGCATCTAGGTAAAAAGAATGAATTGCACAGATATAGGATGGGAGATACCTGGCTGGAAAATAGTACCTGTGAAAGGGATCTGGGAGTCTTGGTGGACCACAAATTGAACATGAGTCAGTAGTGTGATGCAGCGGCCAGGAAAGCCAATGCGATTCTTGGTTGCATCAACAGAAGCATAGTGTCTAGATCAAGGGAAGTGATAGTACCACTCTATTCTGCTCTGGTCGGACCCCACCTGGAATACTGTGTCCCGTTCTGTGCACCTCAATTTAAAAAGGATGTTGACAACCTCGAGCGGGTACCGAGGAGGGCGACCAGGATGGTTGAAGGTCTGGAAGAAATGTCTTATGAGGAACGGCTTAGGGAACTGGGAATGTTTAGCCTTTCAAAAAGAAGGATGAGGGGGGATATGATAGCTTTGTTTAAATATTTGAAAGGATATCATATTGAAGAGGGAACAAATTTGTTTTCCATGACTTCAGAGACTAAGACTCGGGGCAATGGTTTCAAACTCCAGGAAAAGAGATTCCATTTGAACATTAGGAAGAACTTCATGACAGTTAGAGCTGTTTGGCAGAGGAATATGCTGCCACAGCAGGTGGTGGAGTCTCCTTCTTTGGAGGTTTTAAGCAGAGGCTGGATGGCCATCTGTTGGAAATATTGTGATGGGGTTCCTGCATGGCAGGGGGTTGGACTGGATGGCCCATGAGGTCTCTTCCAATTCTAGGATTCTATGATTCTTTCAGGTCTGTTAATAAAATTAATCAAAATCAATGATTTCTTGAACAAACCCTGGTTTGTTAATATTTTATTTATTTATTATTATTATTTATTTTATTTTTATATTTATATCCCGCTTATCTACCAAGGTACTCTAAGCGGCTGATGTATTATAATGTATTATAACAACCACCATAAAACACAATTGCAATGCATAGACCACCATATCACCAAGTCACCAATATATCCAGTGAATAGATCAGAGGAGTGCATAATTTCTTATTCTGTTCAACTTCTCTGATAGCATTCAATCTTCTTAATTGTAGTTTAAGTCTGTGTTCCATTTCTAGTCCTGTTTGCTGAATATTTGCACAATCTGATCTTGGAGGAATAATGTTCCAAGAACAGTTTGCCTGTAGGTTTTGGCATGTCTCTCTGTTGTTCTTCATGATATTTAATACCTACGTCAAATAACTGGAAGATATCTTCCATAGTTTATGAGTTGAATCTCATCATTATGCTTATGAGCAGAGATAGGCACGAAATGGAAGAATTCCATTCCATTTCATTTTTTGTTTTGTTTGGGGGGGGGGGTTATTTTGTACAAAATATTTTTTTTAAAGTTGTTTTGTTTTTATGTTATTCGTTCCCCCAATGTGCCCATTGAGGGAAAGGTGCAGGGTTTTAAACTGCTTTTTTAGCCACCGAAGCAAGCAGCGGCCACAGCTATCAGACTGCCAGTGTGAGACGCCAAAGTGAGAGCCTCGAACTAGCGTCCCAACCATTTTCAGAGAGATTCTGCCGAGCTGTCATCGGCTGGACCCCTTTAAAAATGGCCCAGTCAGCACTGGGGGGATCCCCAGGTGGCAACCGGCTGCCCCCTCCAGCACTGATCAGCTGGCACGGGGCCCTGCCGGCTGCCCCTCCCAAACGCCAATCAGCTGACGCACAGCGCCCTGCCAGCTGCCCCCCCAAGCGCTGATCAGCTGGCATGCAGGGCCCAGCTGGCTGCCCCCTCCATCTGATTGGCGCTAGGGAGGGGGGATGACCAGCACACACCGCTTGCCAAAAAACAAAAAACAAAACAGAATGAAACAAAAATTCCCAGTTTGTTTTTATTTCGTTAGGAAATGAAACAAAAAAATGAAAAACAAAAGGAAAGAAAAATGTGTTTTATTCCCATCTGTATTTAAGAGAGCCAGCTTACAAACTCCAGACAATGTACCTGTCTGACTTTTCAGAATGTTGTAGACACCTTGAAGTGTTTATCTGCTGTACTGAGAAACTGGATGCGAGTGAATGAACTGAACTTCATTCCAGATCAAGTAGACATGTTATTGATTGGTGGATATGCCACATTAATATTGAGAGTACAACTAGTTTTAAATGAGATTTCACCACCTTTGAAGAATCAAGTTTTGCAGTTTGAACATGTTCTTGGGTCCAGTGCAGCTCATGCGATGAGGAGCTCTCAGATGGCAGCAATGTACATCTCCAGTTACTCTGCCCTTACTATGAAAGGGAACAAAAATTTAATCCGGGCCGCACGGACATCCTATTGGGTAGTAGAAAGACCAGCTTGAGATTATGATTACAGCCTGCTGTGGACCATAGCTTAATCACTTTCCGTCTACATTACGGTCTTGCACTTTGTATCAGGTATCCTTGAAAAGTGTTTTTAAAATCACCTGGTATGGTGATCGCATAAACAGTTTTGATGCAGTCTTACTGGTTTCCTGTTTGCAAACCCAGTCCAAGGTTATGGTTCTTACGTTTAAAGCAAGTCTTGGCTGAAGCCAGGGAGAGACTGTCTATCGTATGAATCTGCCTAGTCCAGTGATGGCGAACCTTTTAGTGACCGAGTGCCCAAACTGCAGTTCAAAACCCACTATTTTTTTTTTTTTTTGCAAAGTGCCAATACAGTAATTTAACCTGTATACAGGTGGCTATGAAGGAGCGATGTTGGGTGCCCACAGAAGGGGCTCCGAGTGCCACCTTTGGCATCCGTGCCATAGGTTCGCCATCACTGGCCTAGAGCCTACATTCATCACCCAAGGATCTTATCCTTCTAAAGAGATGTGAGTTCGTTGGAGTTCCAGGACAGAGCCTTATGCGTTGGAGCAGTGCAGTTGTAGCATTTCTTTTCCCATAATTGTTAGGTTAGCTCCTTGGCTACTGGGCTTTGCAAAGCTGGTGAAAAATTTACTGTTTTACTCCTCTCTGGTTTTAGACAGTATTGTATTGGTTGTGTTGCAATGCATGCATTTTGTCATTTTGTTTGTTGGTAATTATTCTTTTTTATTGGTTTATGGCTGTATTGTAAATTGCCTTGACTACTTATTGATAGAGTGGTGATGGTGAAATGTTTTGAATGTTTCTCCGGGATGTTTTTATGTACAAGCTCAACTGAAGTAATTCATGTTATATTCTCATCACTCCCAACTGTATCATTAGGGCTTGCGTAGAAGAACTTCCTAGACTGTGCCCTTGTCTGTCTACTAGGCAAGGCAGTTAATATGTTAGACAAATGGCATTGTTCAATTTCCCAGAAGATTTAGTTTATATTTTCATCAATATGACTGGAACTGACATTTGTGTTCATGTTGAAGATGTGAGAAATGATTTGAGGTTGTCTGTTACATTTGTGTGAAGCGTATCTGTTTGCTTATATAAAATGGACATTTTTTTCTCTTTTTAAAGATGATATTTCCCTTCCACTGGCCATGCCCGTACATTCCTCTGTGCCCCCTAGCCCTGGCAGATGTTTTGAGTGCTCCATGCCCATTCATCGTAGGAATTGATTCAAGATATTTTGATCTCTATGACCCACCACCAGATGTCAGCTGTGTTGACCTAGATACAAACACCATTTCACAGTAAGCTTTTAGCATTTTTTCTATCATGTTTTGAAAAAATTTACTGGAATGAAATGTACTGCCCTTCATCTCATAGTTCTGCTTGCCATGCAAAGGGAATTTTATATACATCAGTAAATCATATGTGATGGTTTAGCATCTGAATTGGTTCCACAGAAATGTATCAGGGCCTAGGGGATTTAGTATTTGATTTGTGAATGTTGAGCCTGGTGGATCATTCACATATCACTCTGTTAATTATTATGATTACTTAGAATGTATATCATGTATTTCCAAAGACTATAAATATATTGTTTCACTTATCCCTGCAACATCCCTATAAGATATACCAGAACTAAGGCTCAGATGCAGAGTATAGTGATCTGCTGAAGGCGTATGATAATGAATTTCAATTTTCTGGCTGGCATCCTTAACCACTACAGTAGTGGTGGTGAATATTTGGCACGCCACATGTTTTAGACCACAACTCCCACAGTCCTTTATTATTGGCAATATAGGTTTGGAATTCTAGGAGTTGTGATCCGAAACAACTGGAGTGCTGAAAATTCACCACCACTGCACTACAGTATTCTAGATACACTGATGTAGCAGTTATCAAGAGATTAAAATACAAGTCTGAACTATCACTGTGTTGTTTCTTTGGAATATTTGTTGCTAAATAAGTAGAATGCTCAGAGATAAATATTGATGTGGTGAAAAGCAGTCTTCCTCAAAAGAAAGTCTTTATAAAGAGAATAAAGACTGCTTTTTAAGACTATGCAATCTGAAAGTGAACTACAATCACTTGGGTGTAATTCTTGATTGTTTAGATTGTCCTGTCTCCAATAGTAGTGGGTGGAGTGGAGGAAAATCTGCCAGTGAAATGTATCTTTCTGTCTCTGAAACAAAGAAAGATCTGTTGGTCAAGTTCCCATCTTGTTCCTAGTTTTGCTAGTATGGAGAAGGAAAAGAAAGAATGGCATGTCTTCTTGGGCTCTTCCTGCTTGTGTTAGGTAGAAGTAGACTGGAGTTGGACCATTCTTTTTTAGTTTGCTGCCCACTTACACTGCATCCGTACCAATCTGAAGCTAGCTGGTTGGCTTGGAGCAGGCATTGTGATTTTATTTGCAACCAGCCAAACTACCCACTGAGCTGCCTAGATGCCTTAAGCACATCCGATCTCACCTGATTTCGGAAGCTAAGCAGGGTCAGCCCTGGTTAGTACTTGGCTGGGAGGCCACCAGGGAATACCAGGCGCTGTAGGCGCCTGGAATAGGAACTGGCAAACCAGTCCAGTATTCCTGCCAAGAAAACTCCATGGACATGGAGTCATGAAGGGTCGGTCACGACTGTAATGACACAATACACACAACAACAAACTACCCAACAGGGAGGATCAGCTACTTTCTTGTTGTTACATCCTGCCAAGTTGCTTCTGACTTATAGGTGACCCTATTAATCAGTGACATCCACAATATCTAGTCAATAACAGCCTTGCTTAGGGCTTCAAAATTGATGACTTGCCTCTTCCTGAGGTATAAATTGGGTGCCACTCAAGATTAGTCAAGATTATGCCACACTTGCTATAAAAAGAATTATAATAGGAAAGAAAGGCAGGGGTGTTTGCTGAGTTGTACTTTTCTTGCAATTAAAATATCACTAAACTCAGTTTAGGCAATGTCATATAGATTTCACATCTCCAACATTTACAGTACAGTTTTCTCATGCTTCAAGAAAATCATGTTGCGTGTTACTAACTATAACCAGAGGCAGCAAGATGGAGAACAAAAGGAAAAATGGACTTTTCTCCGCTGGAGGTTTTTAAACGGCACTTAGATCGTTTGTCAGGGACGGTTTAATTATGGGATTTCCTGGTTTGGCAACTTAGGATCCCTCCCAGCTCTATAAGTCTATGCTTTTATGATTCTGCAAAAGAGGGGAAGAGCTGAACCAAGTAGAGCAGAAGGCGAGATTTAAATATTCATAGAAATAAGCAGCATGATCAGTGCCAAAAACAAGAGGCATCATTGCTCATCTTTGCAAGCATTTCCAACAGTAACAGAGGAGAGCAAAAGCATGAAAAATCAAAGTGCAAAAGAGGACATTTTGCAAAATGCTCTCTTTTTACAGTAACAGTTTAAATATGCATTAAAGTGATGAGTAATTTATATATGAGGCAGCAATTTTCAGTTATGGAGAAAATTTTAGTTGTTCTTTGAATTTGACCAAATATATATATTTAAATACCATGTTTTCCATAATACATGTTCCTTTATTCCAGACCTGGAGATAAGAGAAATATTGCATGGAAAATCTTGCCAAAGAAACCCTGCAAAAACTTGATGAATACCTTAAACAACCTGTATCAACAGCTAGCGGAATGTAAGTGTGAAAAAAACCCAAAATGTCATCATCTATGTTGATTCACTAAGTTCGTGTTTTCTGATTTTTATATAATGTATGTTGTTTAGAAGGATTTTGGCTTCAGGGTAGATAATGAAAATGCTAATTTTAAAGAATAGAAAAATATGTGATGTGTCTTACTCTCTACATGTGGTACAGACTGAAGAATGTAGCTTGATACAGCTTGATTAAGAGTTTGTTATTCAGTGGAAGAATAAGCGTTCATGTTAAGTTGGTGCCAGGATACAACAACTGGGAATATACATGGCTATCTCATTAAAGATATATATTTGCCAATGAATTAGAATGAATAAAGTGATTAGATGGGTTTTGATACCAACAAGACTGTAAAGATATATAATGTTAGAATTCACTTCCCTCATACCTTTTCTCACTGAGAAGAGATGAATTGGACCCTTGGCTGTTCCAACAAAATAAATCATTTTGTAGCTTGTTATTGCAAAATGTAACTTGTTAGAAAAGTAACGTGTAAAACTTCCAATCTCAGGGAACTGCGGGTGGGGGTGGAATCAGGATTTTTTTCTTAAGGGTTTTTCTTAACAGAAACATTTGTAAGATTTGGACAGTACAAAATATATCAGTGCCTTAAAATGTATCTGTATTGTAATATCAGTATTATGTCTGCCTTTTTTAACTTTAAAAAGTCCATGCTGTTAAGAATATGGCCTTTAACAAAAGCCATATATGGTTGCTGTATTGTAGACTGGTTGATATACCAGATTAAGGGAATGATCACATTGGTTAAAAATGAGGAAAATACTCCAGGATTCTGACAGATTGAGTCATATTTTTCTACTGACAACATCATGTAATAGGAAAAGTGAATCAGCCAAGAATCTACTCTTCCTCTTCTATAGCTTTTGCTTCCACTGCTAGGGCACCTACTTCTTTTTTAATGGACCCATTCACATTGGTTCAGATGGTGTGATTGCTTGAACCAATGCAGAAAAGCCACTGCACCAGCAAACAATCATAGGAACAGTGACCAAAGCCTCCTTCCATTAAGAGGACTTTTTCTGTTTGAATAGCTTAGAAGTAGCAAGCAAAACCCCTCTCTGTTAGCAAAACTTTTCTTTTCTTTTTTTCTTTTTTTCTTTTTTCTTGTTTTCTTTTTCTTTTTTTTGAACATCATGATGTCACATAACAAGAGCAGGAAACGAGAGGAGTAAGCCCTTATTTACAGCTTATTTGGTAGATCCCTTATAAACATGCCTACTGTAGGGCTACCATAGAGCTGCAAACAACCTGGCTAGTTAATGCAAACAGACCTGTTGAAACTCAATTTCTCCTGTATGACTTCACCACGAGTGAATTCAAATTCCTATTCCGCCATGAAATATTCATAACGTTTGTCTTGAGCTCAGTTATCTCTGAGCCTAATCTACCTCACAGGGTAGTCGCATGGATAAGATGTCAGGAGAATCATAACTGCCATCTTAAGGTCCTCGGATGAAAAGTAGCAGTGATTCCTTCATAAAATTTGTTGAAATCAAGCTTAGAGAGGCAGGACTATGTCAAAGCCATTCCTTATTAACCCTTTTATTCTCCTGAGGTAATTCAGGATGTCTGAGGAAACACATGTCAACTCCATTAAACCAAAAGACAGCAATGCAGGAGCCGGTCTGATGAATATTTTACCGTTCGTGCTTCTGCTCACTGATTTATTCATTTCAGATCTTATGTAAATTGTCTTTTTTTTTTACATGAATGTCACTAAGTTTTTATGGAGACCAATTATGCCATTGTTTCCATAGCAACTACTGTTCTTCAAAAGTGCTTGCGTGGATCGTTTGTGCCTTTCAGAGATTTGTGATTTGCATGCTAGTCTGTCATAGTTAAGAACAGTATTTAAGAACTAAGGCCGGACTTTAAAAAATAGCAACAAACCATTTTTAACATGGGACGTAAGCATCGTCCATGCTCTGCACACCCCTCATTTTCTCTTTCGCTGCTTCTGTCTTTTTTTGCTTCTTTCCTTCCTTTAGTGATGCCATGAGTTGATGTGTCCCAGTGTCATAGAGAGCTGGGTTTTTTTGCACCTCAGAAGGTTAGGAAGAAAAATAGAGGATTTAAGTTACAAGAATGAAGTCTTCAACTGAGCATTAGAAAGAAACCCATAACAATGAAAGCAGGGACTGCCTCAAATTATAGTGGACTCCCCTTCACTTAATAACTAGTAAAATCATAAACCAAAATCTAGTTTAAATTCCATCCCTGCCAGTGCTTATTGAATTATCAAAAGGTGAAGCTGGAATAATTCCATTGACATTTCTAGAAATAGAATTTAAAACCAACAAATGCTGTGCCCCGTCTTGAAGAGCTGGGATCCAACAATATCAACAGGATCAGATTCCCTTCCTCTGTCTTAGAATGTTGATTCTTAGGCACATGAGTTCCTGCATCAAATTAAATTGCACTTTTGGTGGGTCAGTATGCTGTGGGTTTTCAAAGAACACCTTGAGGATGTCGTTATATTAGTCTCAGAGCTGAAAAAGATGCCTTTGCTGGAAAAAGCTGGTCAGTGCTTCCCAAGTATGAGATAGGATAGTGAACTTAGCCAAGATAGGATAATGAACTTGGTAATCACATAAGCTGTGTGGGACAGAAAGAAAGCTGCTGTCAATGCTGGTGATGTTTTAATGTTTCAACTGTTTTTTTTTATTCTTCACAGTGCAACAAAGACCAAGAGATGATGCATTGATGGAGCTGGCCATGAATGATTTTGATTTTCATTCAGGCTCAAAGCTGCATCTGTTAGATGTAGAAATCCAGGAAGCATTTCTCTATTTCATGGCCTCGATACTGAAAGGTTACAGGTCGTATCTAAGACCTATAACTCAAGCGCCTTCTGAAACAGCAACAGATGCAAGTTCCCTCTTTGAACTTCAAGGTAAAGAATTGGCTCTTAAACTTTCCTCCAAATGGTAGCTTGGTTGAGAATGTAATAGAAGAAGCAATAAAAGGATTATGCTAAGAGAGCAATATATGTTCTAGGTATAAGTGAGCAAAACTAACCTATGCAACAAACTGATTTGTTTTGCATGGCTTCAGAGACTAGGTCACGGGGAAATGGTTTCAAACCACAGGAAAACAAATTCAATTTAAACATTAGGAAGAATTTCATGACATTTAGAGCTGTTCAGCAATGGAATATGTTGCCACGGAGGGTGGTGAAGTTTGCTTCTTTGGAGGTTTTTAAGCAGAGGCTGGATGGCTATCTGTCAAGATTCCTGTGACGGGGCTTCCTGCATGGCAGGGGTTGGACTAGATGGCCCTTGAGGTCTCTTCCAACTCTATGCTTCTATGAATTGCTCTGATTTTCTTATAATTAATTTCATTTATCTTAACATTCCTGATTTCCTCCAGAATCTGCTTCAGGCTAAATTCAATGTAATTGTTAGCATTTTCATTAAAAATGAAGCTGGAATTATCCAGAAGAGATAACCGGAATGGTAAGAGATTTGAAAACCAAGTCCTATGAGGAAAGGTTGAGAGAATTTGGTGTTTTTATTCTGAAGAGAAGGCTGGGAGCTGACAGCCGTCTTCAAGTATTTGAAGGGCTGTCACCTTTTTCAGAAGGTTAGGAAGAAAAGTAGTGGATTCCAGTTACAAGAATGGAGATTTCAAGCGAGGATTAGGAAGAAACACATAACAATGAGAACAGTGACTGCCTCAAATTATAGTGGACTCTCCCTCACTTAATACCTAGTAAAATCATACACAAAAATCTAGTTTAAATTCCATCCCTGGCAGTGTTGATTGAATTGACAAAAGGTGAATCTGGGACAATCCCATTGACATTTCCAGAAACAGAATTTAAAACCAACACTCCTAGTTTTACTTGGCAACCCTCATTTTGGAACTAGCATAAACATCTAGCCATGTTTTTTTGAACTGGATTTTTTATTGTATCATCCACAAATAATTGGCTCCTCACCTGATCAAGGCCCATATAGACCAAAAGCTAGCATTTGTTTGTGATTTAGTAGTCTATCAGAGAGATCACTTCCTTTTTGTCTTTGGGTTGTATGCAAGGACCACCCAGCTTTCCCCCTTTTGTTGTTCTCTATTACTGGAGATTTTTAAAAAGCAGTTGGATCCCCACTTCAGCTATAGGTTAACATGAACACTGGCAAAAGGTTAGACTCAGTGACCCTTAGAGTGCCTTTCCTATCTCTACAGTTCTGTGATTCTATGTGCAGTTGTTGTGTTTCATGTAATATCATCAATTTCATATCCTATGAAACACAACTAAAATGGGCATTCTGACCTAAGTATAAAATATATTTAAAGCATGGTGAATATTATGTCCCATTCTCAAAACTACCTTAATCTCTTTCCTTGAAGCTAGGTCACAGTTGGTGACTTAGTTTGAGCATCAACCCCTAGGACTGTATCCACCATATCTCTTCCTCAGAACCTAAGATCATCAGAGGACAACCTCATTTTGGTTCCATTAGCATTGCAAGTTTGCTTGATGGAGGCAGAGGAGAAGGCCTTCTCGGTGGCAACTCCCAGGTTATGGATTGATCTCCATCGTGAGATCAGTCAGTGCCCCTTCCTTTTATCCTTCCGCCGACAACTGAAGACAGGGTTTTCAGGCAGGCTTTTAACAATCACGATTGAATTGCATAATGCCAATGTTTCAGTTAAGATGGCTTTTAATATTTATCTGCAGCCTATAAAACAGACAAACAAACAAAGGAGAGAGAGAGAGAGATCCCTTCCTACAAAGTGGCCCTTTGCGGTGCAATCAGACACTCCCTTTCTAGCTATCTGATTGCACCCTATGTTTCCATAGCTAGGCATCAGAATCAGGGCTCATGTGGCCTCCATCTCATTCTTCCTTCATTGGCAGCCCAGCTGAAATGTTTCTTAAGATCATGATTAGTGAACTTGTATAAAGACACAGTTATCTGTTTAAATGAAATGGAGAAATGTATTTTAAGCTAACCCAAGTTTGGTGCACTAACAAATACTATGTCAGGATCAGGGCTGCATGACTTAGCAAATGTGGAGCCTCCTTGCAGAGTCAGGCCGCTCTGAGGTTGAGGCCACCAGAGAGTGCAGCTGGTGAGCCTGCTGCTGGCCTCAAGCTAGCTGTAGGCACTCCCTGTTCTTTGCCTCAACAATGGGAGACCTTTGGTCTTCCGAAGCTTCAGCCTGCTTACCTTGAACCTTCCAGGGACTCTGTAAGTCTTTCTTTCTGGCATCCATGTTGGACTGTTTTTTGTGGATCTTGGACTGGCTGACTATTATCTCTGAATCTAGAACCTGGACTGGCTGACGATCATCCTTGGTCTCAATTCCCCTTTGGCTTTTGGGAATGCATTGGTCCTGGCCCCTTTCTGTTAGCCCAGCTAACACTGGCCATTACAGACTAGAGGAATTAGAAAATGAGAATTGGCTGTCCCAGCACTCACTCATAGTTTACTAAACCCTGGCTTAGCGAGATAGAAGTTTAGACAAAAAAAAGGACCATCAAGAAATCCTTTCAACACTGTTTTAATTGTTTTGTATATTTGGTAATTTTTAAAAAAAAAGCAGTACCGTTGAAGAATTTGTGTGCACGTAATTTAATTTTTAATGCATTTTTTTGTTTTTTCAAACTTTCCAGTTTCTTTTCAAATGTTATAAGACAACATGCAATTTATTTTTCTTGACAACCATGTTTGTAACATAAGTATTTATTTTTTACAGGGTTCTTAAAAAGCCGTGATCGCTCACATCAAAAGTTTTACACCATGATGACCAAGACACAAATGTTCATTCGTTTCATTGAAGAATGCTCTTTCGTCAGTGATAAAGATGCAAGTCTTGCATTTTTTGATGACTGTGTAAACAAAGTAAGCATCTGATATCTTTCTCCTTTGCAAAATGTGTTACTAGATAAATCTGTGATTGGATTTTTGGCCCATCTAAATAGCTTAGATTCGTTTACTGCCCGTCAAAAGACATGGGATATGCAATGAGATAGTCACAGTCCTTATCAAGGAAATGTGGCTGGTCGGGGCTTGGTGTCTGTTCCATGGAAGGATGAAACATCAGGATCCTGTTTTCTTCTTCTTTTGCCTCATATAAAATAAAGGAATGAAATTCCCAGAATTCTTTATGCGGGCACAGGCAGCTTTAATACGTTGGGGCCCCAAACTTCTGACTTGCTGAGCCAGAACCACAACCCGAAATGCTGTTCATTAATTTAATTAGTTTGTTTTATTTCCTCTGCTGCCTTTCTCCTGGTTAATGGACCCAAGAAGCCTCAAAAATAATTGAAATGTTAGTCTAAAACACAATAAATTACAATGGCTGATAAAAAAAACACTTACTGTATATACTCGAATATAAGCCTAGTTTTTCAGCCCTAATTTTGGGCTAAAAAAAAGGGGGGCCCTCGACTTATATGCGGGTCAGTACTTTTAGCCACTGAGGCAAGTGCTTGGGTCGGTGGCTAAAAGTCATTTTAAACATTGTGTGCCGCTTCTCATGACCCCCCCCCTGCATCACAGGGGAGCGGTGCGCGGTGTTTAAAATGACTTTTTGCCACTAACCCAAGCACGTGCATCACACACCACTCCCCCAGCTCACAAAGGAGGAGCTGCCAGGCCCTGCTGCATTTCCAACCCTAGACTTATACTCGAGTCAATACATTTCCCCAGTTTTGGGGAATTAGGGGCTTCAACTTATGCTCGGGTCGACTTATACTCGAGTATATACGGTAACTATAATGGGAATATTAAGTGGTCATCTTAAACATTTAAACGTTTTAAAAACATTCTTAAATTTATTAATGTTAAAACAGCAGAGCTGTAAGGGACCCCATGGATCATCAAGTCTACTTTCATGGAAGGATAATGGGGAAATCAAACCCAACCATTGTCCCCCACTGAGCTGTCCAACAGTGAATGTAGGTACAGCATCCAGGAGAGAATCTTGCCTAATTTAGTTAATACACATATACTGAGACAGGCAGATCCTTAAGTGCCTTCAAAAGAACTTGAAGGAGGAGGCCAACCTAAAGAAAAGAGTATAAAATCCATGTAATCATGTACAGTAGACCATTTAAAAGTTAAGAGGGATGGAAACTAACATTGAAAATATGCTCTGCGTTATTTCCTGTAGGAAGTACTGGAACCACTTGAATGCGGTGGCACCAATTCCCATTTCAGAGAGAGGAGTGAGGAGGATGTTGTGGTCTATAGTATCAAAAGCAGCTAAGAGGTTTAGTAAAACCAAAAGAGACACAGATGCCCTATCCATTTCCCTGCGTAGGTCATCTACCAATGCAACTAGTGCTGTCTTAGTCCCATGGTCAGGCCTGAAGCCAGATTGAAATGGATCCAGGTAGATTATTTCATCTAGAAACCTCTAGAGCTGCGAGGCCACAACCTGTTCTAGTACTTTACCCAAGAATGGGATATTTAATACTGGTTGGTAATTGTTCACTGTTGTTGGATCTAAGTAGGGCTCTTTTAACAGTGGTTTTACTATTGCCTCCTTTAATCCTGCCCTGTTGTGAGGAGGCATTCACTACTCTTCCTAACCAGTCTGCCATATCTTCTCTGGCAGCTTTTATGGTCCCTGAGGGCAAGGATCCAACACACATGTGGTGGCCCTCACCTCCCCAAGGGTCGTGACCACATCATCCAGCTGTAGGAGCTGAAAGTCATCCATTAATACTGGATAAGTGGGTGGGTGTGTTTTATTTACAGGCTCTGGATCAATAACAGCATCCAAGGTAGTACTGATCTATTCAGCTTTACCTGCAAAGTGTTGCACAGATTTTTTACAGCAAGTTACAGAGTGATCTGTGTTATCTACTCATGGGTCAGCATGTAAGAGACTTGACTACAGTATTCGGAAAAGTTCCACTGGGCAATGTTGTGCCGCATCAGTGGTGGTAGAGGAAAATGATTTCTTTGCTGTCATAATTTTTAAGAGTTAAGGGAAGATGTGATTTTTTTTATGTAAATAGTGGGAAAACAATATCTAAGATACAGTTTAATTTTGCCAATTGTACCTTAATCTGCACCTGACACAAATCTATTTACAATGTATGAAGAATTCACTGATCCTAAGCTATTTGTTCATTGAGCATAAAACCGAAGTTTTGCTAGCAGTTTATTATATATATATTTTTTTGCAGGTGGATACAGATAAGACTGGTGAGATGCGGCTTATAGAACTTGATGAGTCCTATAAGAGTGAGCACACGGTTTTCATAACCCCTCCTGAGATCCCTCATCTTCCCAATGGAGAGGAGCTTCCATCACAATATAGGTAATACTTGGGTTAAACTTCAGTTTGTTGGCCTTCATTCAGTTCATTACCAAGGCAGACAGGTAGACAAAATCTTTATTGGCATAAAGAGAATGAAGCATAAACAAAGAGGTCTGTTCAATGCCCCACACGTACAAAACCCAGGAGGGGGGAAAGAACACCAAAAACCTCAAAAAACATTCAGTTAAAAACAAGGCTTCCCTTTCTCACAGTTGAGCTGATAAAAATATTCAAGAGAGCATATTTGGTGTTTTTGGAGATGGCATTAGGAACTATAATTATCAGCATAGGAGTGCTGCTAAATCTCAAAACTCCAGACAACCTCTCTCAGCAGTTTCATGTTAAATAGCGTGGCGGGACAGAACCAAACCCTGAGCCCACGAGATGTTGAACAAGAATTCCCTTTTGCACTTGCCCTTCTCGGACGGATTAGACCCGTGGTTCTCAACCTGTGGGTCCCCAGATGATCCTGGACTGCAACTCCCAGAAATCCCTTCCAAGACAGCGAGTGGTGGAGGCTTCTGGGAGTTGCAGTCCAGGAACATCTGGGGACCCACAGGTTGAGAACCACTGGATTAGACCAATGTAAAACAACAATACTGTACTTTTGAGAGCTATCTCAGAAGGATATCTCAGCAGGATCTGAAGCCACTGAGAAGTCCAGGAGAACCAACAAAGATGGTATCCCTTATTCCTTCCTCCAGTGGCTTATGTAATGAAAGTACTCTGCCTCATAATCAGACCTGAACCAGACTGAAATGGATTTAGACAATTCATCTGATCCAGGGACCCTTGGAGAGGAAAAGCCATTATAATACTCTAATACCTTGGCCAAGAATGGATTATTGGAAATTGGCCAACTGTTAATCTGGTATGGTAGGATCCGAGGAGTTTAGGAAGAAGGAGCCGTGTTAGTCTGTGCAAGTTATTTAGGCAAAATCCAAATAAACAAAACATAAATGAAACACGTGGTGCCTTAGAGACTACTGTATTATATTTTAGCGTAAGCTTTCGTGGACACGTCTACTTTGCCAGACGTATGGCAACAGAAATAAATGTTGAAATAAATTTCATTTTCATACCAAATATTCATTGGCTCCTTTGTATATGGTTCATTCACATGCAGTGATTTGACTTTTGTTGTTTTCGGGCTTTATTGTAAACTTCCCTAAGGAGACAGAAAACAGACACCAGATCTGGGTGAGGACGAGCAGGGGAGGGGGAGGAGAGAGGAGGGCTGGGTTAGGGTGGGTTTGAAGACTGGGGATTCAATTACAGCTTAAGAGTGAGCGAAAAAGAGAATATTAAATGTAAAGGCAAAAGACGATGGCAGAGGAATCCTGTCTGTTAAAGTAGGGAATATTGACAGTATAGTATTTATCCTTGAGCCTTTTCACATGACCCCTAAGATCCGCTGGCCACTTAAATTCAGACCAGAGATCTTAGGGGTTTGTTGCTGTTCCTGCGTTCCCACCCCCTCCGCACTCCTGGCTGCTGGCTGCGTGAGGGGAGGGAGAAAAAAAGGACGCGTTTAGGTGGGCGTGGTCGCACTTAATTATCTGTAAACTCCGGAGCTGGTGGGGAAACAATTTTAAGCTCCGGAGCTGGGAGCCATTTGCGGCGGAGTTTAGGGGTCGTGTACAAATACCCCTTGATCCTTTTGATGAGAGATGGGCTTGCTAGTTGTGAATAAAATAACAGTGGCAGTAGATAACAGTGGAAGTATTTGGTAATGACTTAAGAAACCTAGGCTTATGTTCAATCCTTTTAAATGAGTGTCCGTCATCTGTATATATTTTATCTCAGCCGTTTCCCTCTGTATTCTTGATTCTGTTCTGAAATGGTGATTTTCATATCAAACTTTTAGGATTTAAATCTTTGTGATGAATGTTATAAATGTGGCTCCCAGACAAGATTATTTCCATAGGTATTTATGTTTATTCCCGAAAATCCATTTCTTAATGCAGCAAACTTATTTTCTCTTTCCAATAAATTTGCAGGTTAATATTGATTCCCCAGAGGATTCTGTTCCTGCTTTGCTCATTAGAAACCCCAACAGCTTTATGGAGGTTTATTGAATTAATGTCGTAAATGCTAATTAAGTTGTTGACCTAAATGGAAAAACATTATTTAAAAAACATACTTAAATAATGGAAGCAAATAAGTCTGTGCTGAGCATCTAGTTTTTGTGAAGAGCCACCATGAGCAGGAAGGGAGGCCTCAACCTGTATTTTCCAGATTTACTTTCCACAGATGTCAGTTTCATAGCTCACACTTCTGGCCTGTAATTTGCATGCAAAATGTGCCAGATTCAGTTCCTTGCATCTGTATTTGAAAGGATCAGATAGTAAGTGATGAAAAAGAACTTTCTGCTTGAAATATATGTGTAGTAAGCCAATTCACCCAACCAAAGACCTGAGTCCATTTAAGGAAACCATATGTTCATCCCTTCATACCCTTTTGTTGCGGTTAAGTGCTAGAGGGCTAGGCAGCATCTCTCTAGCTACCAATTTTGGTTCAGGGTACCTATTTGGTGACTCCAATTACTGGTTTAAGAAAATATAAGTTATTTTTACTTGTCCACTCAGTGAATAAATGTCTGAAGAGGTCCACATACATTCCTATAGTTCCACTTCTGCTAATAGGGCGCTTTTACACAACCCCTAAAATCTGAGGCAAAGGGCTTCCAGATCCGGAGCTTAAAATTGTTTTCCCACCAGCTCCGGATTTTTTTTAAAAAAAATCAAGTATGACCATGCCCACCTAAGTGCGTCCCAGCGCATTTTCCAAGTACCTGGTCTCCGAAGGTGAAAACTTTCTGATGCGGATGTAAAGCAGTGAGTGCCGGGCTCTCTCCGCCTTGTGTTTGTTTTTGTTTTTTCCCCCCCGCCCCTTTAAGAGACTGGAAGAGATTGGAATGCTTCCCGGGGCAGCTCCCGATGGCAGAGCAGAGGTGAGCCTGCATTTTTTCTCCCTTTTTTTCTCCCTCCCCTCATGCAGACAGGAGCAAAGGAATGCGCAGGAGTGGGAACACAGGAAGAGCGACAAACCACCAAGATCTCTGGTCTGAATTTAACTTGCCAGCGGATCTTAGGGGTCGTGTAAAAGCGCCCATACTTTAATCCTGGTTACAGTCTAAACAGTACCAAAGCAGTGTAATGGCCCCTTATCTTCAAGCAAATGTTGTACATAAGTAAACAGATTTTAAAAACCATCTCTCTTCTTTTTCAGCTACAATGGGTTTCCTGTGCTAAGTCAAGACTTGTTTGAGCAGCCTGCAGGACTTGTAAAAATACAGAACAGCAAATTATCTTTAAAAGCTAGCAGTCCAAATAGCCCATTGCCAATGTACAGGCGGACAAAGCAGGTACCTATTAAGCATGCTACATTTTCATTCTTCTGAGTTCTATGTTTCCCTGCTTTGCTGTGTTTTAAGTTTCATTTTATGTCTTTGGGGAGTTCTGGTAAATTGTGGCATCAGTTCTCTCTCCTAGCATGTTGCATGCCAAAGCATTCTTTGTGACAAACGTCTAAGTACAGTCTAGTTACAGAATTTCACTTCCTTTGAGGTTTTAGACTTGAGTGCTTAGAAGGCAACAATCCCCAGTATTTGACAGCTTTTGAAGCTCAGGAATTTTAAAGAATATATAATAGGACAGTAAATGACATAGTCTTTTCAAAGGAGAAAAAAGATCAAAACTCGCAAAGGGTGTGTCTGAAGCAGCTTTTTATATCCTAGCTCAGTTGAAGGGTTGCAGAAGCATCCAGACAGCACAAGAGTGATGAAATACAAGCAACAAATACTGTATAGCACTGGATGTACTATGGGAGGTATTCTCATAGTAATGGGCTTTTGACTAGGAGAAAAAGACCCAAATACTACAGCATTGTAGCTATCTAGCAATGCATATTTGTGTTTTATGTGAGCATTAAAGAATAACTGTTTCATCTTCCCAGTGCTCTGTAAACCTTTGCTCATATTTATATTACATACATTTACACTGAAATCTTACACAATTTCCATCTCCCTAGAGATTGCATACAATAATATCCTGTTTCCTCTTTATTCCCCTTCAAGACAGATGTTGCACATTTGCTAGAATCAGGCCCGTTACTTTACTAAGGCTGCAATTTTAAACTCACTTATGGGGGAATTAAACCTAGTGGGACTTATGTCAGGTAAATATACCCATGGTTGTGCTGAATATTTTTTTACAATATCACTCCAGTTGCTAAAAACATGCTTTGGGTAGGGGGGTCTCACCCTTGTGGGGCAAATTTATGAAGTCCTTTGCAGAGTGGTTGCAGCCGTGGTTAATTTCGCTGCTCCCTTCACTTGGATTCCTTTCATGCATAAACAGAAGTTCACCATTGCTTGCATCTTAAAACTATTCATACATTTTGACTTCCTTATCTATTTCTGCTTTGGCTAGAACTTTAATTTGGTAGTTTGAAAGACATTTTGCAAATTCTTAATAGGTTCAGAGCAGTAAACAGGATTCAAAGAATTCTGTGGGTTCATATTGTCCGAGATGCGTGGGTTTGTGTCAGGGGAGAAAATCAGAGGGTGTAACTAAGCCAAAATCACTGCTTTCACTTCCTAGATGACTAGAAAAATAATTTCCAGGGCAAGATGACCAGAAGAAAGAGAGCACAGGGTCCCTATAGCTTTAATAGCTGCTTAGAAGAGATTTCATCAGGTTTTGCTTTGTTGTGCTTGAGAATCCCAGGGGATAGATAACACCCAGGTGGTGGTTAGGCTTACATATGAGGCTCCCGTTCTCAGCGCTCTTGAGAAACATGGAATTTAGTGACAAGCCATGTAGGATTTCTTCACGCATATTCATCAAATCCAGTTGAATACAGTGGACCCTCATATAACAAATGGGTTTGTATAACATAAAATCTGTACAACATAACAAATTCCGGAGATGGGGAAATTTGCTTAACAGAATCGTCTCTGGGGCGAATCCGTACAACATAAAAATGGTCGTCATTAGGGATTCCTCTGTTTTCAATGCATTCCTATGGGAAATTTGTATAAAGGAAAATTTGCTTAACAGAATTTCATTTGGAACGGATTAATTCCTTTATACAAGGTTCCACTGTATTTATACCGGAGTATGTACTGTGATGGTGCTAAATAATGAGCTCCCCTTGAATTCCTAGACACGTGCCAGTTGCCTGTCTCCGCGGTTGGTTTCCTACTAGGAATTCATTTGGGAGCTTGTTAATTGGTGGCTATTCATGACTCTTGAGTTGTGGCTTGACACCTATGTAAGGGTAACTGTTTCCCTGGATTCTGGCCTGTATGCTGTATTACAGCCAGTGTTACTTCACAGATGGATCAGTGTTAAAAGTCCCCTCGGTCCAGCATTGTGTTGCTCGCAGTGGCCAAATGGATGGCTCCAAAAGGATCCCCAAATTTGCCATAAAGGCCATCGCTCCTTTTCACTGTTGTTTCCCAGCAGCCATTGAGAGACGCCCGCTGGCCCTGAAGCTGGGGATTCTCTGCAACATCATGACTTATAGCCTTGGAGAGGCTTATGGTCCATGAAATAGTTTCATAAGAACATAAGAACATAAGAAGAGCCATGCTGGGTCAGGCCAAAGGCCCATCTAGTCCAACTTCCTCTATCTCACAGTGGCCCCACCAAATGCCTATGGGAGCACATGAGACTAGATATCTCCCTCCTGATACCACTCCCCTGCATCTGGCCCTTGAAGTACCCCGGTTTTAAGCCTGGAGACGACACATCTCCATCATGGTTTGTAATCTGTGATGGACTTCTCCTCCAGGAATCTGTCCAATCCCCTTTTGAAGGCATCCAGGCTAGATGCCATCACCACCTCTTGTGGCAGGGAGTTCCCTTTTAAAAGCCTCTAAATTAAAGACCAGCATTGTGCCTCCCAACTCACATCAAGAGTCAATTCATCTGCGGCTTCTTCCATGCAGGCGTTGAGGAATTTTTGCTAGCACTGGTAGTTGGAGCCTGTTGTGAATTGGCTTAAATATGTCGTCTGTATTGTTCAGACGCTTCACCTAGTTTGTTTCTTTTCCACATGAGCAAACTTTATCATGTAGAAATAGGATGCCATCCAGTTTTTAAATTAGTGAACATTCTTTTGAGCACCGCTATGCACAGCAAATGTAATGAGAGAGCAGCTTACCATTATTATTTTGTGCAAATCAACTCTTGTTTACTAGTCTAAGAGCACCTTTACTTTTATCTGTCTATCTTGTGACCAAGCAACCATTTAAGCAGTGTGTTTTCTCCTCTAATGCCTTCACATGCTGATGTTTTTCAGATGAATATTTATGCTCTGTGTGGGTGATGCTATCAGCCTGAAACCAATTTACTAAATAATAATTTGCTATTCAGATGTTAACATTTTGAAATGCTGTGAGCAGGGTTGGTTGTCCTTGTTTCTTCCCAGTAATAAAATAGAAACATCTGGTTTATTTTGCAAATTAAGCAATTACTTAACATGAGAGTCTCTGTGTTGTAGTGAATACAATGACAGACTAGGGTTCAGGAGACCTGGCTTCAAATACATGCTTGATTATGGAAACTCACTGGCAAGATAGCTTTGAACTCTCCTACCTTGAAAAACCTATTAAGGCTACTGTAAATCATTTGTGGTGGCATATAACACATATAATTAACATGGTTGTTAATAGCTAACTCTCTGGATACAGACTAGTTGTACAAAAAGGTGAAAAGTTGCTTATGAGTGATTAAGAAGGATAGTGCCAATGCACAGTTGGCCTGGCCTAGGCAGATTGTTAAGTGATGCATTGCTAAATGAACAGGTTTAAGTATAGCCTGATAGTTGGTTTTAGTTCACACGTAGGAGAAATGTGACATTATGCCAGAGGAATAAGGGATACCATCTTTGTTGGTTCTCCTGGACTTCTCAGTGGCTTCAGATCCTGCTAAGTCGAGCTGCTCTTAAATCGGGGTACCACTGTATATCATTCTGATAAAGAGAAGGGAGAAATTAACCTTCTCCCACAATGGAAAAATTCACCTGAACAAGTTCATACCGCTTCTGTCAAATGAAACCACATTTATACTTTGTAGAAAACATTGGAAGTTATGATAATAGGTCAGTGATGGCAAACCTTTTAGAGACCGAGTGCCCAAACTGCAATTCAAAACCCACTAATTTTTTTGCAAAGTGCCAATACAGTAATTGAACCTGTATAAAGGTGGCTATGAAGGGGCGATATCGAGTGCCCACAGAAAGGGCTCCGAGTGCCACCTTTGGCACCCATGCCATAGGTTCGCCATCACTGTAATAGGTTTTCTACATCTTGGCTAATTTGGTCCTTAGATTTTATAGGATCACGGCAGAACCCTATCCCTTGAAAACCTTTAGGTCAGTAGCACCAGTGCTGCTTTTCTAGCTAAGTGACATGGTGCAATATAAAATGCTGCATTGTTTTCAGACCTGCTGTAGGAATGATTGGGGGAGGGGGGCCCTCTCTCTTTTTTATGGGCTCTCAGATGATCCAAAGAGTTAATATACCCAAAGCATATATTTAATTGTATCTCTGCAGGAAATAAAGTCCGCCCATAAGATAGCCAAGAGGTACTCCTCCATCCCTCAGATGTGGTCCAGGTGCCTGCTACGCCACTGCTATGGCTTATGGTTTATCTGCCTTCCTGCCTATGTCAGAGTGTGCCATTCCAAAGTCAGGGCTTTGAGAACAGCCTATGATGTGCTAAGGAAAATGCATTCAAAAAAGATTGATCCACCTGATGAGGTAAGTGGCTGTCCATGTCATTTACACAGCTGCTTTTACACGACCCCTAAAATCCGAGGCAAAGGGCTCCCAGGTGTGGAGCTTAAAATTGTTTTCCCACCAGCTGCGGACTTTAAAAAAAAATTAAGTACGACCACGCCCACCTAAGCGTGCCCCAGCACATTTTACAAGTACCTGGTCTCCGGAGGTAAAAAAAATTCGGATGCGGATTATAAAGCTGTGGATGCTGGCTCTCCTCGCTTTCTGTTTGTTTTTTTGTCCCCACCACCCCTTTAACAGCCTGGAATCCTTACGGGGCTGCTCCGACGGCAGGAGGAGGTGAGCGGAGGTGAGCCTGCATTCTTTTCTCCCTTTTTTTCTCCCCTCACCAAAGACAGGAGCAATGGAGTGCGGAAGGGTGGGAACACAGGAAGCAGAACAAACCCGCATGATCTCTGGTCCGAATTTAAGTTGCCAGCGGATTTTAGAGGTCGTTTAAAAGTGCCCCAAGATACCATTTTACATCAGTTTCTTGGGAAGAGAACACTAAGGAATGCAGTTGTTGTTTTCCAGGTGTGCTACCGAGTGTTGATGCAATTATGTGGACAGTATGGCCAGCCTGTGTTAGCTGTGAGAGTCCTTTTTGAAATGAAAAAAGCTGGAGTTGATCCTAATGCAATTACATATGGATATTACAATAAGGTGAATGAACTGTTAATGATTTGCATTATTGGTATTGATGCATGCTCTCTGAAAGTTTAATAACCACTGAATAATACTTAGGGAAATCTAAGTTCATATCTTCATTCGATCATCTTGGATGGGGACTCATTCTCATCTAACTCACTGCATTGTTTTAATTCAGAAAAAGGTAACTAAAAGTATGTTATATTAAGACCTTTGAAGATGTGTGACTAAATTTCCATTAAATGCTATTATAGGCTGTTTTGGAAAGTACCTGGCCCTCAAGCAATCGAAGTGGTTACTTTCTGTGGACAAAGATAAGAAATGTCATCTTAGGAATAGCTCAGTTTAAAAGAGTTCTGAAAAAGCAACCTACAAATGGGATCCACAGAGTTCTTTCTGGTAGGTTATTCACACATGCCTTTTGGTTTATAATTGTTTGTAAATGCCAAGCAGCATTTTCAAAATCAGTTTAATTTACAAGACTTGGTTTACTTTAATAACATACTTGAATTCTGTGAAAAATTCATCATCAAACTCTGATTCCCTTGCAGAAAGAAACTGCTAGATTTTATATTTTCCAAGAATGAATGAAATGTGCAAGCAATTCTTTTTGTCTCAGTAGTTCCAGAGAAAACCTGAAATCTACGCTTCACTCAGTAGAGCCTAAGCTAAGAATGCCTGCTGTCTCCTCCAGTCTTTTTTCTTAAGATCAAGTACAGACTGGAAGTTGAGTCATGGCTACTGGACTTCTTTTTTGAGAGATAGAAACGTTTCGCTGCTCATCCAAACAGCTTCATCAGTCTGAGTACATCTAGTGCGAATCCTCCATCTTATAGTCAGTCAGCTTTGACCTCTTGTCACCCTGGTCTGAATTAGGCTCATAAGATGAACAATGGCCTGAATAGGCTCCTTAGGTAGACAATAGTATCCATAGGGCTTAAGGTGAACAATGGTTTAAGGTGCTGAAACCTATCAAGAATGGGTCCTTAGCTATGGCCTTGGCTATGGGCTGCTGCTGGCATGCACTTCCAAAGAGAGGTTTTTAACCCCCTCCTGACACCTCAGCAAACAGATCTGGGGCTGCTGCTGTTGCTGGCACACTCTGCCAGGAGCCCAAGGTCTGTTTGCTGAGGTGTCAGGAGGGGGTTAAAAACCTCTCTTTGGAAGTGCATGCCAGCAGGAGCAGCCCAAGGTCTGTTTGCTGAGCTGTCAGGAGGGGGTTAAAAACCTCTCGTTGGAAGCCTGCTTCTCTCAAGAAAAAAATCCACAATATACTGAGATCATCAATATATGAACCGCTTGTGGCGGGGGGGGGTCCATAGGCAATTCTGTTAAGCAAATTTCCCCTATCTCCAGAATTTTTTTATGTTATACAGATTTTATGTTATACAAACCGTTTGTTATATGATGGTCCACTGTATATTAATTAAACAAGTAATAAATAATCTCCCCCCTTTCCCCCTTTTTTATTTTGGTAGGGGAGCATTCGGATTTCTTATACAGACTATCTAAAGAAACAGTTAAGCAAAGGAAAGCAACTGTTCAGAAGAATGGCGAACAAAAAGAAGAGAAAAAAGAGAGTGACTCTAGTTCTTGTATGTATAACATTTTAATAACATGCACGTTCTCTCAGTTCTATTCCTTGAAAGTCTAACTGAGTTTGTTTTGATTTCGGATTGGAGCTTTTTGAAAGGGCATCCTTTTTGAAGATGGTGTTATTGTTGCACAAATGATCTACTCTTGATATCCAGCAGTGCTGGAAACCTTAATGTGAAGTTGGCCATGTGTTTCCGAAGGCTTAGAAAAAGTTTTTAAACAATGGTCATTGAATGATGGGGGCGACAGTGGTGGCACTGGCAGCAGGGGTTGGCGAACACAGCAATATAGCAGGACCGCCATATTTGGGCCCTGCTATAGAGGGGAATTGCCCTATAGCAGGGGTGTCCAAACTTTTTGCAAGGAGGGCCAGATTTGTCGAGATGAAAATGTGTGGGGGGCAGCCATTCAGCGGCATTTGGCCCCTGGGCCAGACTTTGGACAAGTCTCTATAACATGCAAGGAGGCAGGGAGGATGCTGCAGCAATGGAACCGGGGGGCAGGTAGGTTGGGCAGGTGGCTGGGGTGGTGGTGGACAGAGGCAGGAAGGGCAGGCAAATCGTAAAAGTGCAAGCTGGCAAGGATAAGTGACATGCTGAGCCGGCAGGGAGAAGAGACCACGGGCCACTCGGAATTTGAAAACAAGCCGCATTTGGCCCCCGGGCCTGACTTTGGACATGCCTGCCCTGTAGCTTTCTAAGCCATGGAAACTCAAATTTTGGGCTGGAGGGAGAAGAAACAAAAAATAAGTCAAAACCCTCTTGTGCAACTATACACTATGCAAATAGGATGAGTCCATCATTAAGCAATGGGGATATTTAATTTGAAACTCACTGAAGGCTTCATATCCCTCTCCTTTGGGGTTCTAATGCTCCTTAGGGCTCTCTTCTGCTCTGGGGAAGCCTTTGCGAACAGCAGGAAGCAGGACGAGCCTTTAATACTCAAAAATCACCACCAGATGACCACCCCTGGGACTGGGCATGCCACCAATGACCTGGTAAAATATACTGGCAAGTAAAGGGTCCCTACCCTGTAGCTTGGTTCTGAAAGGTTTGCCCGGAAAACAAAGGGAGCCCCAGGGAGTATTGGGATTTGAAAGGGGAAGATAAGAAGCTTGCAATTAATTTAATTTGCATTATTCCGGTTGCTGGAATATTTGGTAGAATTCGGGTTTGCATAGCCTGTGAGTGTGTTGTGTTGTTACATTCGTGACCGACCCTTTGTGACTCCACATCCATGGAGTTTTCTTGGCAGGAATACTGGAGTGGCTTGCCAGTTCCTACTCCAGGCGCCTACAGTACCTAGTATTCCCTGGTGGTCTCCCATCCAAGTACTAAACAGGCCTGAACCTGCTTAGCTTCTGAGATCAGGCAAGATCGGATGTGCTTAGGGCATTTGAACCAGTTGAATAGCCTAAGTTACATCAAAAAGATTCCAGCCAATGTTTTATTTTACCATTGCTCTTTTTTGTAGCCAGTGTTGGTAAATTGTCACATATCCAATCAGTCATTTCATTCTACTGATTTAGGAGCCACGTTAGCACACTCACACATGCATAGTATTGTATAAAACCAAACACAGCAGCAAGAAAGGGTGTGAAATATACATGGTATCACATGAACATAAGAAGAGCCCTGTTGGATCAGGCCAAAGGCCGATCTAGTCCAGCTTCCTGTATCTCCCAGTGGCCCCACCAAATGTTTCTGGGAGTGCACAAGACTAGATATCTGTCTCCTGATACCCTTCCCCTGCATCTGGCCCTTGAAGTACCCCGGTTTTAAGCCTGGAGATGACACATCTCCATCATGGTTTGTAACCTGGGATGGACTTTTCCTCCAGGAATCTGTCCAATCCCCTTTTGAAGGCATCCAGGCCAGATGCCGTCACCCCATCCTGTGGCAGGCAGTTCCACAGACTAACAACATGCTGGGTTAAAAAAAAAATTCTTTTGTCTGTTCTCACTCTCCCAAACCTCAATTTGAGTGGATGTGCCCAAGTTCTGGTATTTTGTCAGAGGGAGAAGAGCGTCCCTCTATCCACTTTACTCATGCCCTGCATTACTTTGTATGTCTCAATCATATTACCCACCCAGGCGCCTTTTTTCCAGACTAAAGAGCCCCAAATGTTTTATCCTTTCCTCATAAGGGAGATCCCCCAGCCCAGTAATCATTTTAGTCACTCTTCCTTGCACCTTTTCCAGTTCCACTATATGTCTTTTTTGAGATACGGTGACCAGAATTATACAATACTCCAGGTGCGGCCTTACTATCGTTTTGTACAATGGCATTATAATGTTGGCTGTTTTATTTTCAATCCCCCTTTTGATAACCCCTAGCATGGAATTGGCCTTCTTCACTGCTGCCACACCTTCATTGAGCTGTCCAACAGCACACCAAGATCTCTTTCCTGATCCGTCATGGATAGCTCAGAGCCCATGAGTTGATAGATCAAGTTTGGATTTTTTGCCCCAATATGCATTACTTTACATTTTGCTATACTGGAACACATTTGCCATTTGCCAGCCCACTCCACCAGTTTGGAGAGATCCTTCTGGAGCTCTTCACAATCTTCTCTGTTTTTTACCACACGGAGAAGTTTCTTGTCATCCGCAAACTTGGCCACCTCACTGCTTATCCCTGTCTCCAGGTCATTTATGAACAGATTGAAAAGCACCGGTCCCAGGACAGATCCCTGGGGCACACCACTTTTCACCTCTCTCCATTGTGAAAATTGCCTGTTGACACCTACTCTCTGTTTCCTGGATCTCAACCAGTTCTCAATCCATAAGAGGACCTGCCCTCTTATCCCCTGACTGTGCAATTTTTTTTCAGCAGCTTTTGGTAGCATTGTGTTTAGGTATCAAGAAACGGCTTCATATCCCAGTGTTTAAATACCTGGCATCCAACTGGAAAAGGGTTACAAGCATTTAGTAAGAGCAACCTCAGTTCCTAACAAGTTATCTGTCTCTCTTGTCTGTGTACAGTATCTGAGATAGAGAGCGGAAAGGGCAGTGGTGACTGTCTTCCTGCATTAAATTATCAAAATTCCAGTAGCACGAAGCCTGCTTCAAGGATTGTTCGTGTCAGTCACAGAATTGGCAAGATGGGAGATATCAGTACAGGTAAGGTGTCATCCTTGAAAATCCCCACTTACAGATCACAGCTCGTTTCCACTTGCTTCCTTTAAGAACGCATTTTCTTTAAGAAAGCATTCATCGTATCCTTCCATATCTACAATGGGTGTATGTTTTTAAACCTTGGAATGTTGCTTGCAAATAAAATAAAGGTGCCACACCTTTAGATGTGTTGAGGGGAATGCATGTTAGAGGGCTTTATGGCATGTTTTCAACTTGCTTTACTTGTCGGTGAAACTAGTTTCATTTTCTTGGGTTTTATGTGTGCTTTTTCCCTCACAGATACCTCAGCTGGATTGCTGTTCTCTTGTTTTGAGGAGAGCAAAGCAAAATTTACTAAAGCCGAGAATTTAAGAACCAGACATTTAAATGCAGCTGAAATAGAACACAAGCGGATAGTTTGGAGAAACAGAAACCGGAATCTGAGTGGAGATGCTCTGATTGAGCTAATGAAAAATCAAATTAATCATGAAGCAAGTCCGGCAGAAATTGTTGAAACCCTGGGAATAGATGCAAAAATACTTTCTAAGGTATTTGAAAAGAGAATACGGCCAAAGACTCTCAATCTTAGACAATCTTCTTTAGAACCTAGTAAGAGAGGAAACCTGGAGAAAGAATCCAGCGACGAAGATGCACCTTATGAGAACAATTTTAAGGACAAAGCAGAGTCCCCAGTTATATTTGATCTGGAAGATTTGGATAATGAACCTGTCTCAGTGAAAACGGTGAAACTGCAGCACAAAAAACCAAAGAGAATTCAGCGTGCCATCAGCTTTCCAATAAAACCTGTTGAAAAAACTGATGTCGAAGTAGGGTTTGATCCCCTTTCCTTGTTGGCTGCTAAGACAGGAGAAGAACAAGAAGAGGAGGAAGACAGAAGTGCCTCGACTTCATCTGCAAGGCGCGATTTAGCAGAGGAAATAGAGATGTATATGAATAATATGAGTAGCCCCTTAACCAGCCGTGCACCAAGCATGGACCTGCAAAAAGCTTACAATGATAAGAATGCCACCAAAAAAAGTCCAACCTTTGCCCCGCCGTGTCGGCGATCTAGCCTTCCCCCAAATTCACCCAGGCCCACAACAAACCTCTCAAAGTCTAAAAGTTACCATGCAAAAAATGAAGAGCGAGCCAGGGAAAGGCTTTGGTCTGCGCCCGTGTTCTCCCCAAACAATCCGTCAAAAGGACAAGTTCAAGAGATGCCAGGCACCGTAACTCTTGCCTCTCCAACTTCATTCAACTTGGATACGCTACTTACCCCAACATTTGATGTTCTAAAGACCAGCATGTTCTCTGCTGGGAAAGGAGTTGCAGAGAAGGCCAGCAAGTGGTACTCAAAGTTCACTACATATGCATCCTCAAAGGTAAGCTGTGTGTAGATCATTGCTGTGAAAGTAGCAAAATGGTTTTGTACATAAGGACATAAGAAGAGCCATGCTGGATCAGGCCAAAGGCCCATCTAGTCCAGCTTCCTGTATCTCACAGTGGCTCCACCAGATGCGTCTGGGAGCACACGAAACTAGATATCTGTCTCCTGGTACCAATGCCCTGCATCTGGCCCTTGAAGTACCCCGGTTTTAAGCCTGGAGATGACACATCTCCATCATGGTTTGTAACCTGGGATGGACTTTTCCTCCAGGAATTTATTATTTATTATTTATTTGTTTGTTGTAATTATATCCCACCCATCTTCCAGATAGGAACTGTCACATCCCCTTTTGAAGGCATCCAAGCCAGATGCCATCGCCACCTCCTGTGGCAGGGAGTTCCACAGACTAACAACGCGCTGGGTGAAAAAATATAGTAGCAGTTCAGGGCTAAGCTTTGCCCTTCACTTTATTCAATATGGCACACATGATTTCATTGGTGGTAACACCAATAAACTCTGCAGGATAATCTTTATAATTGAGTAAAATTGATAGCAAGAGTTTAGATCCTTTAGCATGGTGTAGAAATAGCAAACCTACAATATGAGTAGCCTAACACCATCAGTTAGATGGTCCTAAATATGGGATATTTACAGGCATCTTACATGCTTCAATACCAGCGATGTCACTGTCATTCAGTCTGAATATATAAACAAATGTTTTTATCTCACCAAAGACACCAAGCGTGTTTTAGACAGAAATCTTTGTGCATTAAAAAAAATATTATTTCAGAGCCACTGAGAGGATCTGATTTTTCTCTCACAATCTTTGCATGGAAGGAAAACCATTGCTGTATCAATCAGGTAGTTTGCTCTATCAATCTGAGAGGTAGCTACAAAATAACTAGGAACGTCTATCATCATGCATTGTAGGAGTGTGTAAACTTGCATCGTAGGAGCAGGTAACAAATTATTTGGCCTATACAAGTAAAATAGCTCATTGTTTATTTCTGCCTGTATAACTTCAGTTACAATAAGATATAATGAAAGTAGAATCTATTTATCTCAGTGATAGCAAACAAACAGCTTTTATCCATCTACATTGCTTCAATATTTATAAATATAATGTTTTTAATTACTCAGGTCAATGACCGTATAATAAAATTTGATTTGATAAATATAATTTATAAAGTACTATGTAAGTTGCAGACTGAACTTTAAGAACCAAAAAGAACAAGGATAATGTTTTAATTGAGTTCTAAAAATGAAAAGCTTATGGCCTTAAAAGGTACTAAAGAGAGAGTACAAATAGCAGAGCATATTTCTCCCAACTTAGAGATTGTGTTATTTAGTACGACTGCTTTGCTGAGCATCTAAGTTCTCCTTGTAAATTATTAAAATAAGCTTTGATCTTCAGCAGACCATCAAGCTTGGTTCTTTAATGAGGCTTGAATTGGAAGAGCCATTCCGCAATAGGATGTCACTGAGTTCCAAGTGTATTGCTAGTAGTGTTCCTATCTAATGACGTTTGTTAGATCTGTGAAGATTCTCAGTCATCCAGGTGAGTTTATCTGGAAGTTCAGTCATGGCTACTGGACTTCTTTTTTGAGAGAGAGAAACGTTCCGCTGTTCATCCAAGCAGCTTCATCGGTCTGAATACAGCTAGTGCAAGTCCTCCATCTTATAGTCAGCTTTGACCTCTTGTCACCCTGGCCTGAATTAGGCTCATAAGATGAACAGTGGCCTGAATAGGCTTGTTAGGGAGACAATAGTATCCATAGCCTTAAGGTGAACAACGGCCTGAGGTGCTGAAACCCAATACAAGCACTAGCTGTATTCAGACCGATGAAGCTGTTTGAATGAGCAGCGAAACGTTTCTATCTCTCAAAAAAGAAGTCCAGTAGCCATGACTCGACTTCCAGATGTTTGTTAGACGGCTAGCAGGCTGGGAAAAAATTCCTATTTTTCTTTTCAGGATCAAAATTCAGACCGAGCAAGTGTTTCATCTCTTGGAGCCCTCGATTCAGAGTCGACCTCCCTGACAGACGAAGACGCCTGCAATGATTTTGAAGGCAACTCTTCTCCTCAAGAGAATGCCTCTTCGGCCATCAAGGGCATTGGTCTGAGCAGGACCAGCCTTGAGAGCGCAACTTCAAACAATGGCTCATCCAAACATGTCCCCCAGTTTGGTAGGTGTCCAAGTGTTCTCGCATCTTCTTTCTTTTTAACACAGTTACAGCAGTGTCTGGAAATAATCTTGTGTTGCACAAGAGGCTCATAAGTAGTCTCTGACCGCGGTCGTACCTGCGTTTTCTGCGTAGTTTCCCGTCGGCGAACTGCGCAGTAAAAGATCGCGCGCTAACCAGGAAGAGAAGCAAATTCTGCTCCCGGCAGACCACGCCCTTCGAACAGCAGTTTCAGCGAAGTTTCCTAATCCACCGCCAGGGACTGGATTTAGAAACTTCGCTCAAAAAGGCTTACTTGTTTGCTTCTGT
>JAHTLZ010000252.1:7273240-7287275 GCA_023846285.1 Phrynocephalus versicolor | reverse complement strand
TTGGTTGGTTGGTTGGTTGGTTGGTTGGTTGGTTGGTTGGTTGGTTGGTTGGTTGGTTGGTTGGTTGGTTGAAAATAGTTTAATGTACCAGTTTTAAATGGGATAGTTGGCAACAACTTGTAGAAATACATTTTAGTGGTGATGCAGGAAAAAAATTAGACAAAAAGTTATAATAAGCTTAGCAAAAATTGAAACCTACCAAAATATGAACATTATGAAAATTAAAATCTCATGCTAAGGACCTGAATGAGTAGAATTACAAAAGAAAATTAATAAGGCCCTTTCTTTTATTTCCACCCACTATAATGTCAAATAGCAGTGATTTCTAGATGATGACCTCCAAAGGTAATGTTTCCCCCCCCCCTTTTTTTTTATTTCTTCATACAACAGGATCCTTTGGGACTAGAGTGGAATCTGCCCAGTCCTGAACCCATCACTGTTCCTTATCTGAGTCCTCTTGTGGTCTGGAAGGAGCTTGAAAGTTTATTAGAAAACGAAGGGGATCATGCAATCACCGTGGCAGACTTTGTGGATCACCATCCTATTGTATTTTGGAATCTAGTGTGGTATTTTCGACGTCTGGATTTACCCAGTAACTTACCAGGATTAATACTCTCTTCTGATCATTGCAATAAGCATTCAAAGGTACGGAAAAAATGGCTGTTATTTGCTGTACAGCAGCTAGTTTATTTCAGGGGCTACCTTTTTAAATGATCTACATCAGGGCTGTCCAACTTTGAACAGGCTGAAGTCTACTTTTTCTGGCCCAAAGTGCCTGAGGGCTACTACACTAATGCCTCTACTTACAAATTTTATCCATTCCAAGCACATGCTTGTAAGTAAAAAAAAATATATGTAAGTAGAGCAGCGGTTTCCCATAGAAATGCAAATCAATTTTCAATGCGGAGGCTTCCCTTCAATGGGAAAGCTGACCATGCACCCGCTTCCCTTGCACCCGCTTGATCTTCTGGCCAGTGGGGAGGGGGGAGCAGGGGACCATGCCATGGCCCTTAAACTGCCCCGCTCGGCTGAGATAGTGGATTGGCAGACCCAGAACTTTGCTGGGGCAGTGGGGAGGGGAACGTATCCCCTCACTTTATTGGTGGCAGGCGGGCTATTTTTGAAACCTTCGCGGGCTACTGGTAGCCCGTGGTCTACTTGTAGTGCAGGCCTGGTCTACATCGTTTTATTCTTTCTCACTGTCTAGGACAGTGGTGGTGAACCTTCGGCACTCCAGATGTTTTGGACAGCAACTCCCAGAAATCCAAGCCTAGATTGCCAACGACAAAGGACTGGGGGAGTTGTGGTCCAAAACATCTGGGGTGCCAAAGGTTCGCCACCACTAGCCTAGGACCACTAACAACCTTCATAAAAACTTATTACTATTTACTTTTTGCAGGGAATTGATGCCATTATGCAATAACATAATTGGCATCTCATCTTGCTTGGTTTTGACCTTAAAACCCCGTTCAGACATATTATTCGCCTTCCTCTTCCACTGGCTTTCTTTTCTTCCTGTTTCACTCTGCCTCTTTTGACAGCACAGAGATGGTTTACCTGTGTGCCTGATGAGCAGAAAAAAGTGATTACTCTATGCAAAGGCTTCTGCTACAACTTTGTTGCATAAGAAAATATGTGAAACGCCCAGGCCAGATTATATATCAAGGACATAGCTATCTTATTATTAACAGGTGAAAGTGACTAGGGTCAGAATTTTGTAACATTAGCCTCAATAAAGAGCTGCCTAGATGCCCTAAGCACCTCTGATCGTGCCTGATTTTGGAAGGTAAGCAGGGTCGGCCCTGGTTAGTACTTGGATGGGAGACCACCAGGGAATACCAGATGCTGTAGCCGCCTGGAGTAGGAACTGGCAAACCACTCCAGTATTCCTGCCAAGAAAACTCCATGGACATGGGGTCACGAAGAGTCAGTCACGACTGTAACGACACAACACACACAGCCTCAATAAACCATCCTGGTTCCAAAACTTCCAAAACACAGCCAAACAACCCGAAAAACGCACAATAACTATCGGATCCTGGCTGTGAAAGCCTTCGAGAATACATCCTGGATTAATTAATAATAATGCAATATCTTAGAACTGCAGAGCTGGTTGGGAGCTTATGGATCCTGTCTAGGAGGTGCCATGGAGAATCAAATTTCCAACCTCTAGCTCCATAGCCAGACTGTAGAAGGGACTGTGGGAAAGAAAGGACTGAAACCAAAAGAGCCTTCAGCAGTTTATTGACTATTAATATGGAGATCTAGCAAACAAACTTTCAGGGCAATAGTAAAATATCAGGATTATTATCTCTCTGTTTGAGTGTCTGTGTTAGATCAAGCAGGTTTGTTGAAAACTGCAGTTTCCTATTACATTCACAGATTTATATTCCCTATTTTTCTTATACAGATTCCAAGAAACTGTATTTTAGAGGACAGCAAGTATGTTCTAATTCAGATGTTGTGGGACAACATGAAGTTGCACAAAGATCCAGGACAACCCCTATATATTCTGTGGAATACACAAAGTAAGTTGTCTGCATTCATTTTGGAAGTTGTTTGCTTTGTGGAAACACTTCAATTAATTAAAGCAAAATGCTTATCAGTTTCAATTAATAAGAAATGATAATTTTGATTGTGTCACTTTTTTGTCTTGCAGATCAAAGCAATACACTTGTATTTGAGAGTGAGTGTTTTCACATTGTCCTGCTATGCCTGATGTATTTCTTTCAAATGTTTTTTGGTCCCCTTTTTGTGTTTTTGTATGTTATAGCAGCTTCTAGCTTACCATGTGCTGCCTGGGCATGTATTTATTTTGCAGTTTGTTATTTTAATTCTGGTTCAGTTAATGTTTCTTCAAAATTAATCATTGGGATTGAGTTGAACATCTTGCATTGTTCTCAAGATCTCTTTTAGAACAGGCTTTCGAAAGAGCTACTGTGTGTCTATTTGTTTACAGTAATTACATGCTATTAATTAAAATGTCTGTTTTACGGCTGGCTGTTTTTGTTGTGCTATATTTTTGCATTCCTCTACTCTGAATCTGTCTTTCTATGGCATATACTACATTTCTAGTAGTTTAAACTATTTCTCTCTTTACAACTTAACTGAGTTTTTCCTGCCACTTTGTTGTTTTTGGTTCTTTCTTAAATACTGTTTTTTTTTCTCCTTTTCCTAGCTCAAAAATACTCAGTGGCCCGCTTACTGCAGAAAGATGATAGTTCTTTTAACCAGGAGCTTTTAAGAAGCATGGTAAAAAGTATTAAGATGAATGATGTCTATGGACCAATGAGTCAGATCTTAGAAACCCTCAACAAATGCCCACAGATAAAAAGGCAAAGGTAAATATCAGTAAGTGAGTTTAAAAAGAGTCTATAATGTCATGTTTTGTTGGTGTGGGATAAGGGTTAGAGCACTGAACAGAAATTTGGGAGGCATTAAGAACCATTTTTCTTTAGTGCTGAAGAACAGGGCAGCCATTATCCAAAATATAATGTCTAGTTATAATACAGGACCTGACATGGCAAAATTATTATGGTGGTTTACAAAATGCAAATGTTTTCCCATTGTTTCTTTTCCAGGAGCCTCTATAGAGAAATATTATTTCTATCTCTTGTTGCTCTTGGAAGAGATAATATTGATATAGGTAAGTCCTCAGTTGTGTTGTTCCACAGTTTTATGAAATAACTCAGTATCAGCTATTGCTTCAGGAGTTGTAGATAATATTTGTATTTGAAGCCACACCCTGTTAGGGTGGAAGCCAATGTTCCCTTGAAACTGTGAGCCCTTTTAGACAACACCTAAAATCCACTGCAAAACACTTGCAGATTCGGAGCATAAAATTGTTTTCCCACCAGCAGTGGACTTTTAAAAAAATGAAGTACGCCCACGCCCACTTAAGTGCGCCCCAGCGCACTTTACAAGTACCTGGTCTCCGGAGGTAAAAAATCTTCTGATGTGGATTTTAAAGCTGTGGATGCTGGGCTCTCCTCGCCTTCTGTTTGTTTTGTTGTCCCCGCCGCCCCTTTAACAGACAGGAATCCCTACGGGGCTGCTCCGACGAGAGGCGGAGGTGAGCCTGCATTTTTTTCTCCCTTTTTTTCTCCCTCCCCTCACCGCAGGCAGAAGCAACAGAGTGCAGAAGGGTGCGAACACAGGAAGAGGAACAAAACCCACATGATCTCTGGCTGGGGGGATCCGAATTTAAGCTACCAGCGGATCTTAGGGGTAGTGTAAAAGGGCTCTGTCTGGACATGCAGTGCTGCCTTGGTCCCACGCAGGCGAGGCGGTGTTGCTGCCCATTTATTTCCAGTTGAGGTCAGAACCCCGGGGGAAGGAAGGGGGCAACCCTCCTACCAGTGCTTGTACTTGGTAGAAGTACAAGCATTTAAGCCTTGTGACTTTCATTATCTAAGTAAGCCTAACATGAACGTTGTAAATAACAACTTGGTTGGCACAGTAAAATGGAGAACTTGAAGAGAGCATTGGGGAGTTCAGTGTTGCATGGTGCCTTCCAGCAGTAAAGCCAGCCGGTGTGCCCATGGGCAGGCTACACGGTCTCTGGGTACCTCCAGGAGAAAGGACAGGTAGACCACTTCTGAGTACTTGGTAACTGGAAAACCCTGGGAAATGTTGCCATAAATCGGAATTGACTTGAGAACATGTAATTCATGGTGAGCTAAGCAACTGTTTGCCTGTTCCTAGTAAGGATCTCCCTCAGGCGCAGGAAAGATCTGTGAGGAGAATAAGACCCCCACCCCTTGCCCTAGGCTACAGGTGTGCAAATTTCATTTAAGAGCACACAAAAATCACACATTGTGCTCCTTAAAAGTTATCAGTTACCCTTCTTTGGGTCATTTAACATTAGGGATCCTTAATGAGATTCTCAGCGTTGCATGCTACACAGCAAAGTTTGCAATGTTCCTCTTTCCAATTCAGCTCAGAATACTCCAGCCATGCTAGGTGGGGAGTTTGGGAGTTATAATTCAGAAAAGTAACCTTTTGCAGGACTTGCTGCACATTCCTGTGATGCTGAAAACTTGGTCTGAATAGAAGTACAGTGGTACCCTGACTTACAACGACCCCGACAACCGAGAATCCCGACTTACGAGCAGGCTTCCGTTGTCTTCCCCACCCACCTTACGATTAAGATAGGGTTTCCACCAAGTAACGATGGCGAGGGGGGGGGAAGCAGCGGGTCGTTTAAAATGACTTTTATCCGGCGAGGCAAGCACTTGCCTTGGTGGATAAAAGTCATTTTAAATATTGCACTCCACTCCCCCCACACTCCGGGGGGGGGGGTTGCATGATGTTTAAAGTGACTTTTAGCCACTGAGGCAAGTGGCTAAAAGTCATTTTAAACATTGTGTTACACTTCTCCCGACCCCCCCCCCCCCGGGGAGGGGCACAGGGGAAAGGCACACTATGTCTACGGTAAAATGACTTTAAGCAACCAAGCCAAGCATTTCTCCCACGATGCGCCTGATTGGAGGGGGGAGAGAAGTGGTGGTTCGTTTGAAATGACTTTAAGCATCCGAGCCAAACGCTTGGCTCGGTTGCTTAAAGACATTTTAAACGACCCGCAGCTCCAACCCCCCCCACACACACACGTTTAAAATGGTTTCCCCTAAGAATGCATTAGAATCCGTCCCTCCAGAATGAATTAATTGACTTTCAATGCATTCCTATGGGAAACCTCTCTCCAGCTTACGAGCTAATCGAGTTATGAGCGTGCACTCGGAACGGATTAATTTCATAAGTCTGGGTTCCACTATATGAGTACAGTTCTCTAAATTTTCCCACCACCTTATATAAACCTGCAGAAATATTGGCTGCTTACAGGGATTGTGGTGATTTAAACAGAGAAAAGAGTTAATTCAGGAGATCTTGTGGCATTTTCCAATCCCAGGTCTATACCATGCATAATTTCATGCATCTTTGTCATGTGCCTTCTTTTCCCCAACCCAAATAACCTGAAACATGGCATCATATCACCATCAGGGAATTGGTCCTGGCCTTTTCTCAGTAAACCCAATCTTTATTACTGCAAGTCAGGCTTTGTTCTGCCCATTTCTGAATTTTCCTCTGGAATAATACATTTTGAGATATAGTAACCAGAATGATATGTGTCATTTCTAGTCCAGTCACACCATATGGCATTGTATAAAGGCAGTTACGATACTGGTAGTTTTATTTTCAATTCAGTGAGATTATGCCCTATGTGCAACTTTCTTCTTTTATAGCAGCCACATGCAACCATAGTGCCGGGCTGCTCCTTGAATATAAATCTATTGGTATAGTTGCATTTCCCTCTGTTGTTACAGATGCTTTTGACAGAGAATACAAAATGGCTTACGATCGCCTGACAGCAAATCAAGTCAAGAGCACCCACAACTGCGACAGGCCTCCAAGTACAGGAGTGATGGAGTGTCGAAAAATTTTTGGGGAGCCATATCTTTAAGGGAAAAAATGTAATGTATTGCTACAGGGTACATATGTATAAAACTGGACTTCAAAGAGACTGCCGCTTTTTCCCATTTAAAAAAAGCATTTAAATAAAAGATTTCTAAGAGAACACTATTTAACATTAGACAAGAGAGAGCTCTATTCACTCAAACAGTGTCTATAAGCCACTTAATGGACCAAGACTAAATGGTCCGCTGCAGAATATTTAGACAGAGATGAACCCAAATCATGCACTTAGAAGTTTGCACGAATGAAATAAGCTTTCCAAAACTGTTTACATAAAATGTTAAAAATGTTACAAAGTGCATACCAGAGTTGTATCATAAGAGATTTTAAATTATGTACAGCAAGCTCCTATTTTTTAACTTTTTGAATTCGTATGGTGAATTAAGTGATCCCATTGCATAAGCAATACTTTTGTCCTCCTTGAGAATATTGTTGCTAATAGTAATTGTCTTTTTTCAGAAACAATATCTTTCTTTTCTTCTTCCTTCTCTCTGTTAAGTAAGATGGAAATGTATTTTTATCAGCATATGAATTGACATTTATATACTATTCAAAAAAAAGTCTACACTTACATCACAGGTTTAGCTGACAAGTACTGCAGACTTCTTCGAAGCTTTCATAATTAATATGCATTTGCCACTTTCAAGACGTTTGAGCTGACACATTGCTGCCTGTGGGGTGCCTCTGCTTTTTGGCACATCTGTGGTCTGTGGCATACTCAATGCAATTTTTGGAGCCTTTCCTTTTCATTTAGCTAGCTCTATATCAGGCCACAATCTACTTTTGGAAGAACCTGCGGGTTAAAAAGCAACTGGCCTTGTGCTTCCCCTGCCACAGGTAGAAGAAGTATGGCTATTTCAGAAAGGCAAGCCTAAAGCTCTCTGGATACTCAGAAGTAGTTGCAGTCGCCTTTTGGATCTTGTCCATACTGTAGGGCAGGAAGCTGGGGTTAGAATCTTTTAAATCAAAAGGAGAAAGAATAGGTCATAGTCTAGAACAGGGGTCCTCAAACTATGGCCTGGGAGCCAGATACGCCCCCCCGGGTCCTGACTCCGCCCCCAGGAGCAATTGCAGACCCCGCCCCCCACTTCGAGAGCAAGCAAGCAAGCCAGCCTCCGCGGCTGCTTCTGTTGCTGACACAGTTCAAAGCGGTAGGTGATGTCGCTCCCCCTGCTCCGCCCACCCGCTGTCCAGATGGTCGGGGTGCTGGCTGCAGCCAAGCAGGGCACTTTAAAATGGGAGGACTGCAGCAAGGTTCCACGGTCCCGAGGCCCTGCCCCTGCTCCTCTTCCATCCTGCCTGCCTGCCTGCCTTCTTTGTGTGGTTGTCAGAAAGGAAGGGGGCAGGCGGAGGCAGCACCAGCCAGCTGTCCGAGCTAGAGCAGCCACAGCAGTGGACTGATGGAGGGATAGATGGCGGGCAACTGAGGGGGAAACTGAGAGACTTCCTGCCCACCCAGCCCCCTCTGAGCTGCCACCTTGCTCCGTGGAGGGAGGGAAGGGAGGAGGGAGCCCATCCATGGCCGGAGGCCGCCGCTGCCGCTGCCACCGGGTTAAAGAGCAGCGAGGTGGAGGAGGAGCTGGCAGAGAAAGAAGAGACGGGAAGGGGAGGCTGATGGTGGCCTGGGCCTGGTTGCTGGGAGGCTGGCAGGGCTGCATTTGCCCCCGGTTGGTGACGGGCAGGCTGGCCAGCCAACAAAGTGCTGCAGCATGGCTGAACTCAGCCAGTGACCTGGCTGTGGGTGGCTTTGGGCAGGCCTCCCTGCCTCCCCTCCCTCCTTCCCAGTCCTCGCGCTCTCCCTCCCTCGATTGCAGTGCATCAAGCCAGGCCGGGCCAGGCCAGGCCAAGAGAGGAGGCAGCTTTCCCTCCGGGGTGCAGCAGCGAGGGTATGATGGCCTGGGCGCACAGCCAGAACTGCACACCGTGCTGCGGCTGCTGCTCCTCAAACTGAGCGGCCGCCCAGGAGGCGAGGAGGGGCCTGGCTTTGCCTGGGCTGCCACTTCCTTCCTGACACAAGGAAGGAGAGACACTCCAGCCACCGCTGCAGCAGGAGGAGGAGGAATTGGCACAGCAGAGGAATCCCAGCGGCAGCACCTCAGGGCGGTGATCAGGAGCAGGAGGCATCAGTGGGGCCCCAGGGACACACTGATCGTGGGCCGATCGTGGGGGGGGGGGGGCCTCCCCCCCCCCCCCCCCCCCCCCCCCCTTTTTTTCCTGTTGGGCTTTTTTTTTTTTTTTTTTTTTGCACTGTGGTCTGGACTCCAGCGGTGTCTGAGGGCCAGTGGACCGGCCTGCTGTTTGAAAACTTTGAGGACCCCTGTTCTGGAATCTTTCAGAATAGAATCTAAACTCCCCATTTAAGAGAAAGGGGGACTGGGAGGGGGAGAGAAATACATTAAATGTCTACTAGAGTGAGTTTGTTTGCTAATGTAAGTTGCATGGGCTCTGAAAACTTTTTGGCCGGATTCTGATTTGATGCATTATGCCCCGGAAAATGTTGTGGCCAGTTGTATGAGGAGTTGGCCGATGTGCTTCGTGGCTATTGCTTCCACCTTGGCATTATTGCTGCCAAGTTGACATTATGTCTATGGAGCTTTGTAACAGGATTCGTGCACTGTTGTCAACCTCCACGCTGCTTCTTTGTCACTGCTGATGGTTTTAAATATGAGGAACTTAAAATACTGAGTTTTTTTCTAAATTTGCCTATGGAAAGATACATTTCCTTTGCTATCAGCTCTTTCTAATATTTTCCTAATTTAACAGAAGATTCTGTTGGATTTGAATGTGGTAATTATTTATGTCTGTGCTAATCTTCGGTGGATTAGACTGTACATTGTCAGTGATTGTCAATTTTACTTTGTGGCCTGGATCCAAAAAGCTACTTTGGGTTTATCCAAAGGATTCTGAGACTGTTTTGTTCGTGAACAGCAGATCCATCTGCCATATCATTAGCTGCTTTTGAAGCTTCCTACTACGTGAACAGAAACTGGAACCTCCTTAGGTCTGTGGCAGCTAAGGATATGGCTTCCCTTATCAGGTGCCTTCCACATGTGTTGGACTACAGTTCCAATCATCCCAAAGCAGCATGCCTTTAACAACTGGAAGTTGTCACTCAACACATCTGGAGGATGCCTGTGATTGGGAACAGCAGCTCTAAGGGCACAATGCAGCACTAATGTCTCATGTGCAGGCCTTCTTATCTGTTGGCACAGCTGCAGTTAAGGGGTTGCACAACATTTCCTTGTACATTTTGTCATACATTTCCACATGTCTGCATTTATTTTGCAGTTATACACAGATAATCTACCAGACTTGTTGAATGAATTGTGAATCTCTTGAATCATTGAATATAACCGTTGGAAACCATTCGTTACCTAGTAATGTGGATTCGTCAATTTCTGTGTACATACCTATGTTTATATTTTCTATGGAAAAAAATTATACATGGTGGTTGTAAATGTAAATATGTACCTAGTTACTTGTGCATTTTTGAAGACTGTGTTAGTTCGGTTTTGAACTGCCACTTTTTGTTCTCGTTAGCAGCATAAAAGCCACTGTTGTAGAACACTTTGTTGCTATGATGGAGGGCCCACTTCGCCGTCCTGAGCGTTGTGTGTTTCTAGAGGTACTAAGAAAACTAGAAATCAGTTTCCGTCTTCTATTGTTACACGGGCAAAGGGCATAAAGATGGACATCCATGTTGACCTAACATCAATGCTTCTATTAATTGATGTACCAGTAAAAAAACATACTTGGTTCCTACTGGAGCATTTCTTACCAGTTCAAGTTTAGATCTTGCTGAAGACGAGCGAAGCAAAGTACTGTACCGGTTCCAGTTGTTATTGGACTACAAGTCCCCACATTCTGCCATGCTCACACAGTCTGATGGAAGCTGCAGTCCAATAATAACTGAAGAGCTTCCCTTTGCTCATGCCATCTGCAGAAATCAGGTAGCTGGTTAGCTACACCAGTCCAGCAAGGTATCTGGTGGCACCTGAAGGACTAGTGAGTATATTATTACCTAAGCTTCTATGGATTAGTTCTCACACACACCTCTGTTTTCTCTGCTCTTGATCAGTGGCAACTGCACATGTGAGTGAGTTAAGGAAAGCATAACTGTGAAGGCAATGTGACATAAAATTAAAAGTCATGGCTACAATAACACGTTTTCATATTCATGTCACTAGTTCATCTTGCAGTTCTTCTGCAGTTGCTGTCTGACATGCTCATACTAATGGAATTCCTTTCAGAAGCTGAAATGTTCAGTGCCGGAGTGGGAGGTTGGGAGTCAGCTTGGTTTGCTCTTGTTTTTCTCCTCCCACAGATGTTTTCCAAAGCCAGTTAAGTCAATTTTCTGAAGCCAGTTAAACCACCTCCACCAGAGTCAAACCAGCGGCCCACATCCTCCAGCACTGTCTGCTCTGATAGCCTTCCGTTTTCTGAACCTCTTCCTAGTCCTTCTTCCAGAGAAGGAACAACTTTTGTGTAACAAAAAAATCCCTTATTCAGATGAAATTGCAATCAAAACATTAGATTGCAGAAGAAACTTCCCATTGAGCCCAAGGGTGACCTTAATTTTTACATGGTATATTAATTCAAAACAAAAGCTGAATTTTAAATCTCTTTGTTATGTAAAAGCAGTATTCAAATATTTTCCTTCTCTGTGAATCGTTATTTCTTGCAATATTTGGGGAAGTTCCTTAATTGCATTTGGTAATACAGTAGGACCCCGATATCCACTGGTTCAGTTATCCACAGTTGGCAGAGGAAAAATAAATAAATAATTCAGCAGCTGCAAAGCAAGCTACTGTCACAAAGAGCAGCTGTAAAGCAAGCTACGCTCATAAAACAGCAGCCATAAAGCAAGCTACCATCATGAACAGTAGCTGTAAAGCAAGTTACTATCACAAAATAGCAGTTTTGGGGAACATTTGGAGTTCTCTCTTATCCACAGTTTTCATTATCCACGGGAAGGCTTGGAACCAATCCCCAGCGGATACTGGGGTCCTACTGTACTTCTAGGCTTTTCATGTGTTTGGCCCATGCTAGCAGACCTACATTAGGTGGAAAAGCACAGTTGCTTAGTCAGGAGGTATTCTTAATGCTCTTTGATGTTAACTTTGGAAACAAAGCTTTATCATGGGGGTGACTTCTGGTATTTCAATAGGATATACTTTATTCCAAAGATTGAAATATATATTCTTTTTATGTAAATATGTATATAAAATAGTCATAAGACAGGATGTGCCATTGGTAGATTTCCATGAGGTAGCTTTATTTCTGAAAAAATATGAACTGCAAGGAATTTCAAAATGGACATTTCATTAATTTGCAAAAGAGCACTTTCACAAAAATGAATTGTAGATTTGTACATATGTAATGTTTACATTTTGTTTACCAGCAAAAGGACATCTGTGTAAGTGTTTATTTTTGTTCTGAATTTGTAGGTCAATTTTAAGGCATATATTTCACAATGAGAGGTGTTCTTTCCCAAAAGGTCAAGGAAAAACTTGTTCTACTTAAAATTTTACAATTGCTCCATAAAGGCATTTAAAATAATTTGTGTGTGTGTGCTGTATTTTTATTGATAACAAACACCTATACTTTTTTTCATTCGTTTCAAGGCTTAGCAAGATATAAAGAATTCTGATAACAGCGACATGTATGCTCATTACAAAGCTTCTGTGTGCAGTCTGGGTTGACCTTTATTGCAGTGGGCAGTGCAAATGGTGGCCCAGAAGGCCTTTGGCTTGGGAAACTCTCCCCAGGAGATCAAGAGAGTAGCCAGGCACCTGATGATCTTGTCCCTGCCTCTGAAATCAACCAGGGCTCTTTCTAGCTGAGAAAAGCCAAATCGGTTTAACAACCAGGGTGAGATTCTGCAACCAACACAGGATAGAACCCCCCTTTCACAGACAGCTAACAAACACAAGACCGAGCTCCAATTGGTGAAAAGGTCCGTCTTTGCTCTTCAGGATTATGGGGGCGAGTGAACGGGTGTGAGCAGCATCTATGCGCCTGCACCCCTAAAGCAAGCTGCAGTGTAAACTACGTCAGTGCCTCTGAACATCTGCAAAGCGCTTCCTCCACCCCCTTAGGCAAATCTATGAAGGCAAGAGAAGTCCCAGGGAAGAGGAGGCAGGCGGGAAAATCTCCAGGCTTGTATTTAAACTTCATTGGAGCAATCTGGTGGCTACTGTGGGTGACTTCATGGCAGTGGGGTGCAATGGTTATAGTGGTGGGCAAGGATGGTGGGGACCAAAGACAAGACCTTGACTCCCCCATGAAGCCTCCAGTAGGAGCTTAGGCCAGATGCTCTGTCGTCCTAGCATGGCAGGCTAGTCATATCCCCTAGCTGTGCTAGCTAAAAATGACACCTGCATCAATACTGTGGCATAACACCACTTAATCAGTATCCTCTTCAAATGCTTGTGTGGCACAGCATCCTGATGAGTCAGGGCATCACAGCATCTTATTGCCTGAATACAAAGTGTTTCCTTTTAGTCAACTCAGAGAGTGACAAAGTTCTAGTCCTCACAGATCCATCACACACAGTGGGTGAGCCATTATCTTTCTGCCTCTCTGAAAGAACTTACTTAGAGGCTTCCAGCTTGCACCTTTATACAAGGAGTCAATCCCATTTACACCAGGGGAAGCTGGTGGACTTGATTTCACAAGGGCCCTGAATGCACTCCGGGTTTTAGTCTGAACCTTAAAAGAACCATCCAAGGTCCTGGGCCCATTTCAGTTCCTCCTGTAAAGGCCAGGCTAAAACTCAGAGACCATTAACTAACCTCAGGGAACATTAGAGGAGATTTGGCATGCTATTATAGGACACAGGTTGATTTTCAAATTTATTTTTTTAGCGGTGAGTATCTTGCACAGCTAAGGAAATAAACAGCAGAGAGTGAGATGGTTGGATGGTGTTATTAATGCAACCAACACGGATATGACCAAACTTCAGGAGGCAGTGGAAGACAGAAGGGCCTGGCGTCCATGGGGTCATGAAGAGTCGGACACGACTGAACAACAACAATCTTGCACAGACTAACGTGGCTACCTTCTCTAAATACATTGTACTAATGATTACACCACTATCCTAAGCCGTGTTTGTCACCAGTGCAACTGTGACAGGTACAGAATTTGTGGAACCAGGCATTTGCTTTGCATATAGCATTCCAAAACCTTGAGTTAAAACAAACTCTGCTACGACCCTCATTGCCACCGCTGGACCACTCCGCCACTGCTTCAGACAACTTCCGCCATCGGCCAGCGAACCCATAAGGTGCTGCAATGACAACAGGCAACAATAGGTTACATGAGCAAGAAGTTGCAATGGTTTATATTCACAGTATAGTTCCTAGCATGGCCAAGCTAGTCTTTTTTAAAAATTCTGTCCTGATGTCTTGCCGAATATTTTTATCTGTTATTTTTTATTTTTTTGTATTTGTTTTTTTTTTTATCGCTGCTGTTAACCGCCCGGAGTTCCTTCGAGAAGACAGGCAGTACATACATACATACATACATACATACATACATACATACATACATACATACATACATA
>JAHTLZ010000252.1:7239260-7273230 GCA_023846285.1 Phrynocephalus versicolor | reverse complement strand
ATAAGCGACCGCACGCTAGCTGGGGACTCTTGAAATGTTAGTGGAAAGAAAAAGCACCGTACGAATTGCCCCACTAAAAGTTTCCTAATCCCACGATCACAAAATCCTGCCCAAGATTTTCAGTTTAAAATCTTTATTCACGCGAGAGCCTAAGAACAATTTATTTGGTTTTTTTTTTTTTGTCTTTCATTTTGTTTTGCTTTTCTTTGATTTTCGCCTAAAGCAGGCACATCCAAACTTCAGCCCTCCAGATGTTTTGGACCACAACTCCCACAGTCCTTTGCCATTGGAAATAACAGGGTTGGAATTCTGGGAGTTGTGGTCCAAAACACCCAGGTGGGCTGAAGTACTAAAGTCCCTATCAGGAGGCGAAACACATTCACATAGCAACATACACTGCACAGAGACGCTTTCTCTTGCTCCTCCCCGCCCGCTTAGTCTTGCCCTGATAAGAGGAGCCGGGCAAACGATCATTGGCCGAAAAAGGACTTGCTTGCGCTGTGATTGGACTCCTAAACCGGGAGGCGGGGCGACGAGGCTTCTCCGCCCCTCCCGTCGCCCACGGTCGTTCTATCTATGATGTCTTTCCGGCGCGCGCAGGCCGCCGTGATTGGCTGGGCGGCGTGGCACGTGGGGCGGGGTTCCGCCTCCCCCCCCCCCACACACACATATCTCCTTGGCCCATTTTGGTGGGGCTCTCGCGGGAACTAGTCTGAGGAGAAGGGCCCGTCCTCCTGGGTGAGGCTGCGCGCGCTGGTTCGTAGCCGGTTCGTTCCTTCTTTCGTTTCTCGTTCTTTCGCCGCTGCTGCGGAGCTGCCTCGGCAGGCGGGCGGGGTGTGTGTGGGGGGGAGTTTGAGGGCAGGCGGGAACCTCAGTTCGAGCCGCTGGCCCTCTCAGATGAGGGGAAAGGGCCGCTGTGTTTGTGGGTGGGCGTTGGGGGTGCTTCGTATTTCGCGGGGGGGGGGGGCACAGTGCGGAGGACGGGGAAAGAGGCGGCCTCGGCGTTCATCCTTCGCGCGAGGGTTTTGTGCCCTGAGGGTTGCCTCAAGACTCGTGGGGAAGAGAAAAGAAACGGTGTAAATAAATAAATAATAGCTTTTATTACGGCCAAAGACCCAAAACACCCAACAATCCGCAGTAATCACATACAATTCGAAATCTGAAATAAGTAGAAAATTACACAGTCTTCCATTAAAGTAATAATAAATAATCATAATGAATAAACCCTTACTTGCAGATTCATCAATGACACACGCAACTAAGCTGACACACACAATGTGTTCTTCCAGCCTCAATTGGAGGCATTTTCTGAGGTAGCACGCGCTCCCCCACTCCTATACCTACACCACCTTTTGTAGAATTTGTTGAGACAGCTTGAATAGAATAGAAACGTACTGTATTGTTATTGTAAATATATACGCGAAATGAAGGGCTGTTCTGGCACTACACAAACCAAAAACAAAGAAACAACCGCATAAACACCATTCTGCTTAAAATGACCTGAAGTGCTGGAGGGCCAAATGCCCAAACTTTGGCCCTCCAGATGTTTTGGACCACAACTTTCACAGTCCTTTGTCATTGGCAGTACAGGCTTGGAATTCTGGGAGTTGTGGTCCAAAACATCTGGAGGAGCCAAAGTTTGGACATCCCTGGAAATCTGCTTGAGGACTTCAAATGCTTAAAAACTAAAACGCTAAAAAAGTTTTTTAAAATGGACACTAAACCGCAGCATTTAGCCCAGATACTGCTCTAGAGTAAAAACGGTTCTTTAATCTATTTGTGTTTGTCCTAATAGTCCTGTATCTTCTCGGGAGAAGATCTTTGAAGGGGTTCAGTGTTGCTCCTGTGAATAGGAAGGCAGCTGGGTCTCGCCTTCCTTCTGGGTTTTGGAGCACCCTTGCCCATCAGGCAAACGCAGAAGGGCTCTTATTTCCTGTGCCAGAGATGGGGAGTGGTGGTCTGTGGAGATTTTGCATCCTGCTCACTTCAGAAATTAATTTAATTAGAATGCTTTGGTGAGTGCAGATGTGATTCTGGATAACTCCTTACTAGAAAACACTGTCAGAGCTGTTTATTTGCTAATAATATAGAAATGGAACCATGGAAGGCAGCAAAAGCAAATATGCCAATATGCCTGTCCACAAATCTCACATCGGTTTAATTAAATCAGTAGTTCTCAACCTATGGGTCCCCAGATGATCCTGGACTGCAACTCCCAGAAACCCCTTCCAGTACAGCGAGTGGTGGAGGTTTCTGGGAGTTGCAGACCAGGAACATCTGGGGACCCACAGGTTGAGAACCACTGAATTAAATGGTAGCTAATTGACTGGAGTCAAGGGCCTTGGAGGCACCTCAGAGCCTTGAGTGGGAAAGAAACAAAACAATCTAAGGAGACCTGACAGCTGCATGAAGTGGAATGGCAGCCTCTCTTTCCATCACTGCAACTCCCTTTATCTGTTTTTGGAAATGTGGAGAGGTAGTCTGGTGCTGCTGGCACAGTAGCAGTTCTTACACAACAGAGATATTTGTTATGTAGAAACTACTCTGCTAGAGAAGCAGTCATGTTTGCTGGTGTATTGCAATTTCTAGTTCTTTCTGATTTCAGTTGGGACGCATCAGTTTCTACTGAGACACTTAAGTCTAGAAGAAATAATTTAGTTTCTTAGGATGCCTGAAATATGTAATCTTTGTTGTGCTTGCCAGTTCTGTCTTTGTTAAATAAACATTCCTTCCTATCTGATCCTTTCATTGTATGTGAAGTTTGCATTTCATGCATACCTTGCTCTGAAAGTCTGGGTTCAGAATACAGACAACATGCTGAGATTTCATGCAGACAATGAAAAGTGCACCTGTTGAAAAAAATCTGATTATATCAATTTCTTTGAAGTGTTTGCCTCAAGAACTCAAATTCTTTTCCTATATGATATTGATTTGCTATGGTTTTGCTCTGTTTGCATCACTGAAAATTTTGTGCTAGATAATAATGACTAGCACTATTCAAATAAAGGTTTGTGTGAATTGAATGACCTTGGCTATGTTGATTTGGGGGTTGGGTGCTGGGCAAGCCACCTCAGCAGTTTGTGAAGCACCAGTGGAAGGAGCCTGATTGGAAACAGTATTGACCACTTTAGTTGGTGCAGTAATTGCCGAGTTTGGGTGGAGATCAAATGGGGGAGCCACACAAAGAAGCAGTTCATCCAGGGACAACCCTTCTGTATTGTTTATAGTGTTAGGAGATAAAGATTGTAATAGTCAATGTTGCCCTTACATTGGCAGGCTGTGCTGTTTTTGTTCTGGCTGGATAAGGTCTCATTAAGCATCATAGTATTGTTTGCAACATCCTTCATAGATCCCAACATGACCTGTATAAGTTGCTTGATTTCTAAAAGAGTGTCTCTGAGTTCAACTAGGCTGGTCTGGTTGGGACAATTACTGCCTTTCTCCTTTGGCATAGTTTCATCGTGGAGTCTGGAGACATTGGGAGCAGAAGCTAATAAGCTGGAGGTAAAGGACGGGGCATGAACATAGTCTGCTACCGATGCGGAGGCGTTATTGTGGTTGATTTGAGGTAGATTGGGTATTTCAGCACTAAAGAGCTTGGATTGTGAATTGCTCAGGCTTCCTGGTTGAATAATCTCAAGGTTCTTCATAAAATTCTCGGGTGGAATAGCCGGGGAGGGGGGCAATTGGTTGTTCATTTTTAGCTCTCCAAAATCTGTGTTCGCTTTACTATTGAGTTGTCTGAGAGCAAATGATACATCACCCAAAACCTGATCATCTTTGGAGAGGGGCAGCAGCAATTTCTAAAAGGCTGTCACCTCTCATATCACATATATAGTTTACGTTGCACGTGGGAGACACATACCCATTGGTAAAGTCTGTTATCTTTGCTTGACGCATTTTCCTCAGGGTGATGTTTCAAGCACCTGTCTTTAATTGAACATTGTCGTCAGTTAGTGTGGAGCTGTCTGGCAAAGAGGGAGATGTAGAACTTCTGCTCTGAGGCGGAGGTTGATGTTGTAAGGCTTCTCTGCGTCCCACTAAGGTGTGGATGGGGGTGATAGCAATTGGAGTATGTTTCTTTATCTGGCATAGGACCGGGGGAGAAAGGGTGAGTGAGGTCCAATATCCCCAGCGTCTTTGAATCCATTAGGTATGTTGATTCAGAAGCACAAAATTATCACTTTGTTTTTCAGAGGCCACAGTAGTAAGGAGCAAGAGTAAGAACAGAGAGATAGCATTGTTTATTCTAGCTCCAAATTTGTGGGGATTATTGCCTTGACAAATGGCTTGATAGATGCTTGTTAAATAGCTTGTTAAGCAGGGCCCCCGAGCACAGCAATCGCCAACCCGAAATACTCCCACGACCAGCCCTCTGAAGCAGCCACGGCTCGACAACTAACACCAGTAAACAGCAGTCAATTAATTTCAGAAGTTTCAAATGATAAGATTTGCCTGGGGCTTGATGAATGGGCAGCAGTAGACAGATTGTGTCTGAGTCCCCCACCTCTGTTGAGAGAGGGGTTTTCAATACATACATGAATGGCTTCCCTGGCCCCTCCCTCAAATCACCTATCTTCTCTGTCTAACTTCTCTGTCAGACTGATGAAGCTGCTTGGATGAGTAGCAAAATGTTTCAATCTCTCAAGAAAAGAAGCCTGTTTGTCATGACTCAACTCCCAGATAAACTCACCCGGATGACTGAGATTCTTCACAGACGCAAGGTTGAGAACCACTGCTGTACCTCATCAGAATCTTGCTGATGTTTCAAGGAAAAATGAATTGTCACAAACGTACTCTTGATCATAAATCTTCTGATTGAAGGCCTCTTTTAAATTTTCCTTTTTCCATGTTGTTAGACGTGTGACTGTGTGTTGTGTTGTTACAGTCGTGACCGACTCTTCATGACCCCATGTCCATGGAGTTTTCTTGGCAGGAATACTGGAGTGGCTTGCCAGTTCCTACTCTAAGACGTGTGACTAGAGCAGTGGTGGTGAACCTATGGCACGGTTGCCAAAGGTGGCACTCGGAGCCCTTTCTGTGGGCAACCGATATCGCCCCTTCACAGCCACTTTTATTCAGATTAAATTGCTGTATCGGCACTTTGCGAATAATTAGTGAGTTTTGAATCGCAGTTTGGGCACTTGGTCTTTAAAAGGTTCGCCATCACTGGACTAGAGTATATCTCATATAATCCTTCATGTGAACAGATAAATTATCAATGTCTATCAAAATGTCTACTTTATTTCTTAAAATGCTTTAATTTGTTTTCAGATATGATGTGAATATGCGTTGCTTGGCAGCTCGGGTCAACTATAAGACTTTAATCATCGTCTGCATTCTCTTCACCTTCATCACAGTCCTGCTGTGGAACAGATGTTCCAGTGGCAAAGCCGCCCCATTCCTGCATAACCCAAGCAGCAGTTTCAAAGCTGGCGGAGTAGAAAAACCAGCGGCTGCGTCAGAAAGCAACAGCTTTGTTCACAGCCCAGCCAAGCAGCAGAGCGAAGAAGCCTCCCCCCAAGAGCAGCAGAAGGCTCCCCCAGTGGTTGGACGCTTCCCGGGGAATAAAATCCTGGGACTTAAGTATGAGGAAATTGACTGCCTTATCAACGATGAGCAAACAATTAAAGGCAGGCGGGAGGGGAACGAGGTCTTCCTGCCATTCTCTTGGGTGGAGAAGTATTTTGAAGTCTATGGGAAAATTGCCCAGTACGATGGCTACGACCGGTTCGAATTTTCCCACAGTTACTCAAAAGTGTATGCACAAAGAGCGCCTTACCACCCAGATGGCGTCTTCATGTCCTTTGAGGGCTACAATGTTGAGGTCCGAGACCGGGTGAAATGTATAAGTGGCGTTGAAGGTTTGTCTGTGTTATTCCTATTTGTTTACTCCTTAAGGTTTATTTGGCATAAATGCGTGAAGCTGTGAAAATAATAGTGCTTACATTCCTGTTCAATTGCGGGTTGTGTGTGTGAAATTCCACCAGCCCTTCTAGCATCGTGCACTGCTTGCCAGCACCTGGGGCGGGGGAGCAGCCTGTGATACCTCTGGAGGCAAGCCCTGGGCTCCAGCTGATTGGCGCTGCGGTAGGGGAGAAAAATCTCTTGTTTCCCCACCTCAGCGCCGGTCAGCTGGAGCCCGGGGCTTGAGGAAAGGGGCTAAGGTTTGAAAAGCCCCCAAACCTTCCCCCCTCCCTCAAGCCTGTTTTAAACCGCCCAGAGTTCCATTGGAAGAAGGGCGGTATAGAAATAAAATAAATAAATAAAAAGCCCTTTCTGGGTACTGCGGTCCCGCGATATAGCGGGACCGCAGTATATGAACAGCAAAAGGACGGGGTACCACTGTATATACAGGCACATATTTGCAAATAAGACCATTGTAAATGTCTTTCTTTTCTCTTTTTTTTCCTTTTCACTTCTAGGCATTTACACATAGGTATTTAAGATGCTATAGCAAGAGACCAGGCCTGGGCAAAGATGAAATGGAGGATTGAGGAGGGGTGTTAGGGAGCTTGGGTTGTGCCACAGGACACTTGCTTTGATCGCATCTAGCTGAGATGTCCTGGTATCCTTCTTCCATTATCCATCGTATTACATCTTATTTCCTGTTTTATAGGTGTGCCAGTGTCCACGCAGTGGGGGCCTCAAGGCTATTTCTACCCCATCCAGATTGCCCAGTATGGTCTCAGCCATTACAGTAAGAATCTGACGGAAAAACCTCCTCACATAGAGGTGTATGAAACAGCTGAGGAGAGGGACCAAATCAACCAGGCCAATGAATGGATTGTACCAAAAGGCTGCTCCGTCACAACTGTGCCTGACAAGTCCAGATTCACAAATGTAAAACAATTTGTTGTCCCAGGTGGGTCTGTGTAATAAAAAGAAACTACGGAGGGGTTTGAAAATTGCCTTTGTAAAATTATGGTAAAGCTTGCAGTTTTTTTTTTAACTACCTATCTCATAGACCTGCGTTACTACCTATCTCATAGACCTAGTTGTACCTGACAGATAGACATCTTAGATGTAGCTCACCTGGGAGAAGAGCCTGAACTGGAAAGGCTTTGAGGCCTGTCCCCACCAGGATTCTTGCTTAGAAATAAACTTCCACCTGGCGTGGGCAGGAATGAAAAGCTTGGGGCTGATCCAGGTCTCAGAGCCTTCCAGTTTAGGTTTTTGTCCTAGAACAGTGATGGCGAACCTTTTAGAGACCAAGTGCCCAAACTGTGATTCCAAACCCACTATTTTTTTTTTTTTTGCAAAGTGCCAATACAACAATTTAACCTGAATACAGGTGGCTGTGAAGGGGCGATGTCGGGTGTCCACAGAAAGGACTCCAAGTGCCACCTTTGGCACCCGTGCCATAGGTTCGCCAACACAGGTGAACCACATTAAGGTGCCTGTGAGGAAGAACTCCCAGCATGGAGAATTAAGAGATGTGTACTTGGCCTTCAGAAATCATTTGTTTGATTTATGAAACTGTCACTTGGCATTTTTCTCTGGGAGCTTCTCTTGTACTAACATGCAACATAAGTAACAGCTTCTTCAGCCTTTTTCTGCTAACCTCCTATCAAGTTCAGTTGAGATCTGCAGCAAAATGTCGCAGTTTCTGCTTCTGTTTTCAGGTTTCCGTCAGCCAGTCATGTCCTTTCACACAACATTCTTACAGTTTCCTGGGTGCCCAACCCCACCATTCAGTTAGCATTCTATAGCCATGAAGAGCACACAGCCCTCAGTAAGCTGTTTAATTGGGTAAAGTCATTGTTTGGACTTAACCAGAATAGCTGGCTGGCCACTATTTGTAACTTTTCATATGATTCAATAAATTGTTTTCCTAATGCAGCACCCAGATGAAAAAAAATGAAATGTTATTTTATGTTTAAAAAGGTTTCTCAGAGCTTATGCTAATACTTGTCACAGGATTAGAAAGTGGCATTGTCAGTTACTCATCCTTCTGTTTCTAACTAAGCCTTGGGTGTTTTATAGAAACCTGAATGTGGTTTTCCTCATCACCAGCTACCTCTCTGAACCCTGCACTAGACTTTAATTGGAGTCCTGCCCCGCTTCTGATAGAGCCGCGGCAATGCCTTTTGGCCTTCAGAACCAGCCTAAAATGGTCTGATTTGCTCTGGCTTCACCTGAATTTAGTGTATTTCCCTGCTGTTTATCAATACATAGCAAAGAGGTCTCTTGTTCCCCCCCCCAAAAAAAAAATAACTGAGACATTTTTTCTTTTGTTTACATGCAGAAAATTCTGAGGGTGCATCTCTACAACTGGGGAACACAAAGGACTTCATTATTTCTTTTGACCTCAAATTTGTAGCAAATGGGAGTGTTTCTGTGGTTATTGAGACAACAGAGAAGAACCAGCTTTATACAGTACACTATCTCTCAAATACTCTTCTGATAGCTTTTATGGATAAAGACATTTCCTATGGCATTGGTCCCAGGACTAGCTGGAGCACGGTCACACGAGACCTTGTCACAGATCTAAGGAAAGGAGTTGGCCTCTCCAACACAAAAGCTGTCAAGCAGACAAAAATAATGCCCAAAAGAGTGGTGAAGCTAGTGGTGAAAGGAAAAGGCTTCATTGACAATGTCACCATTTCATCCACGGCCCATATGGCAGCCTTTTTTGCTGCCAGTGATTGGCTGGTAAGGAACCAGGATGAGAAGGGTGGTTGGCCAATCATGGTGACCCGGAAGCTGGGCGAAGGTTTTAAGTCTTTAGACCCAGGCTGGTACTCAGGCATGGCACAAGGCCAGGCTATTTCCACTTTGGTCAGAGCTTATCTGTTGACCAAAGACCCCTTGTTCCTCAATGCAGCTCTGCGGGCTACAGCACCTTACAGGCTCTTGTCCGAGCAACATGGAGTGAAGGCCATCTTTATGAATAAATATGACTGGTATGAGGAATATCCAACCTCGCCTAGCTCTTTTGTTTTAAATGGATTTATGTATTCTCTAATTGGACTGTACGACTTAAAAGAAACTGCCGGTGACAAGGTAGGAAAAGAGGCAACGTTTCTGTATGACCGAGGTATGGAGTCTCTGAAAGCAATGCTGCCACTCTATGATACAGGGTCAGGGACGATCTATGACCTTCGTCACTTCATGCTGGGAACAGCCCCCAACCTGGCTCGGTGGGACTATCATACTACCCACATCAACCAACTCCAACTCATAAGCACGATAGACAACAGCCCCATATTCAAAGAATTTGTCAAGAGGTGGAAGAGCTATCTGAGAGGCAGCAGGGCAAAGCATAATTAAGCAGAGGTGATAATAGATTTGTGTTTTCCTGTTGTCTATGGATATGCTTCAGAACTACAGTTTTCAAGAATGAACTAAGGAAAGCTTGTAAAGTTATCTGAGCTCTAGTATATTTGTGTGCTTGTATGCTTTTTAAAAACAAGACACTGTTTTGAAAGAAGTGATCCTTAAAATTCATCCTTTTACTCAGTTGCATTCCAGTGGTGAAATACTTTAGAGTGGGGATATAGCATTACCAAATAGGTATCCAATTAAAGGACTGAATCAAAACCTAGCTTATTTACTTATCTGCAGTGCTCCATAGTGACACTTGTTTGTAGTATAAGTTTATATTTTTGAAGACCTTGGCAGGGGGTGGGTACAGAAACCATAATAATTTTTGTTGTGTAATATTTGATAGAAAACTAAAATTATGCCTCCTAAAAAAAGAAAAAAATGATTTCTCTTTCGAGACACAATTTTAGAACTACAGTGGTACATTGACTTACGAATTTAATCTGTTCCAAATGCATTCTCTTAAGTTGCACTACTCTTAAGTCGGGGTACCTATCTAAAAACTTGAAAAAATAAGTTACAAATATATTTTTTAAGTCAAACAGTCCATATCTATAATGTGTAAGGCGTCAGTTAAAATGCCAACAGTTTTCAGCTGTTAAGTCGAATTGCTCTTAAGTCGAGCTGCTCTTAATTCAGGGTACCACTGTATATTGTGTCATCACAGAAAATTCTGTTTACTTGTGTCCTGGACATAGATAATTTATGGCATCTTATTTTCAGTATATTGAAAGTGGGAAAGCTCAGAACTTTTGTTTTAATAATCAGTACAATAGCTGAAATCCAGTAGTACTGTATTTTTCACTCTATAAGACGCACCTTTTGCCTCTCAACAGTAAGGATAAACGTCTGTGCATCTTCCAGGGTGGATACACCCCCGCCAGGAGCCTCCTGAGCGGCTGCTGCGGAGCCCTCTGGAACCAGTCCAGGTCCCAGCCCTAGCAGCCCCAGTGGAGGCTTCCTGACCCGGCTGTTAAAAATTTCCCTTGCATGATTGATTTTTTTTCCCCATAGAAAGAAGAGGAAGAGTAAACAGCCCTGCCGGAGACCACAGAGATGAGAAATGGGCTAGAGCAGAGGTCCTCAAACTTTGTAAACAGGGGGCCGATTCACTATCCCTCAGAACTGTTGGGGCCCGAGCAGTGGCGGCACCAGTGGGAGGGCTGAGGGAACGAAGGGGGGGGGAGAGTTGGGGCAAGGAGCGGTGGGGGGGGGGAGCAAAGGAACCGAAGGGGGAGGGTTGGGACAAGTGGTGGCGGTGGCTGGTGGCTGGTCTCACTTGCTCACCTTCGTGCCTCAGAGTGGTCTAGAGCGAGCAGGCGGCAAATCCCGAGAAGAGCAGAGGCAGCAGCGCCGTGTCATCTTCCCCGTGACCTCCGTGCATGGAGGAGGAGGAGGAGGAGGTTGAGCTGCCAAGGGAGAACACCAACTCCAACTACCTCACTCCCGCCGGCCTGCCTTCCCTTCCCTTTCTGCCGGATACTGCCCTCAAGGAGAGGGGAGGAAAAAAATGAGGCTTTTCCTGGAGCAAAACTGGTTCCCTCAGGTGAGCACCTCAGGCAACCCTCCTCCTCCTCCTCTCTCTCCTCCTCCTCCTAACGGGCCCATGCAGTGGCTCTGGTGGCCCATGCCCCGTACCTTGCAGCTCCCCAGTGCAGCTCTGAGGGGAGAGAGGGAAGGTCTGACCCGCTTCACACACACCCCCGCCGAACACCACGCTCCTTGCCTGCCACCCCGTGTGGCGGCCCTGCTTCTCCCATAGCTCCAAGGAAGGTAGAGGAGAGCACGCCGAGTTTTCAGCTCAAGGGGGCAAGTGGGAGGTCTGTAATGGCCAGTGGGCCAGATTCAGGACCCTGGAGGGCCAGATCCAGCCCGCAAGCTGTAGTTTGAGGACTCCTGGGCTAGAGAGTAACCACTCACCATGATGACCATAGAGCTGCTCTTCAAGATGGGCTGAATGTGAATCCAGGGGATGGTGCTCTTCCATTCAGCCCATCTTGAAGAGCAGCTCTATGGTCATCATGGTGGGTGGTTTCTCTGTAGCCCATTTCTCATCTCTGTGGTCTCTGTTAGGTCCATTTACTGTACTTTTCTTCAATAAAAAAAATCAATTGAGCAAGGGAATTTTTTTTAAACAGCAGGGTCGGAAAGCTTCTGCTGGGGCTGGGACCTCTAGCAGGTCCAGAGGCTTCCCAGCCGGGCCTCCCGAGAGCAGCATGGCTGGAGAGTAAAATGTGAAGACAAGCCTCTGCCCCCCTTGCCTGGGTGTCTGCGTCAAAATGTCTCGGCATGGAGACCTGGGCAGGGTGCGGCGAGTTGTCTTCGCATTTTACTCACCAGCCATGCTGCTTCAGGCCTCCCAAGAGCAGCATGGCTGGAGAGTTAAACTGAGGCTGGAGATGTAGCAAGACCGTAGTATGTATGTGTGACTATTTTTTTCACACATACATCTAAAAACTACGTGCATCTTATGGAGCAAAAATACGGTAAGTTGCAACTAGAGTATGCGATCAGATCAGTGGGGATTTGGTGAACCGGCTCCTCTGTATGTTCCATTGATGCAATAGTGATTCCTATTGACCTGTGATCTCTACAGGATCTCAGCTAATAAGACATATATTGAAAATATAGTTTCTGTAAGTATGTACAATTGTGGATTTAATGTTGTTGTGGGTGAGAATTCACCAGGAATTTCTATAGGGTTTCTGTGAAAAGCAAGTAGTGCCTTTGCACAATTTCTTATGTTCCTTGCCAGTGTGACTTGTGTACAAGGATCCTCATTACACGGGCCATTTGGTGTTGTTGTTTTGTTCTGTAAGCACAGCTGTTAACAGGAATAGTGAACTGCACAAAAACGGGACCATCTTGTCCAAAATTGGCACTGTTCTCACCTTTTTTTATACTTCAACATCTTCTTTGATAAAGTTGAGCTCTAATTCAGTAGATGATTCTTGGTCTTAGTTTTATTCCAACAGCTCAATGTAATGTAAGTGGTTATGCCTTTTGGAAGCTTACAAGAGTAAGATCACAGCTGCTCTCACAAACATTAAATGTAATGTTTAAAAATGGGCTCAAAAAGTTCCTTTCTGCTATTTTATTGACACGGGAGGCAATTCAGCCATGTTTTGAGGTCTCTGAGTAAACCTGCACTCCGTACACTTAATGTAAAAAAAAATTGGCCACTAGAGTATATGTACTTTGTAATTTAAAAATAAATAAATAGAGAAATAGTTTTGGAGTGGGATGGTGTAAGAGGTGCAGAATCCAATATGAGACTGTTGAGATCTCATGGGATTGCCATCTGACATTGTCTGGTAATAGGTATAAAATGTTTGAGGGGGGAAAATCAACTAGATTTTCAAGAGGTGCTATAGTTAAACACTGTGGGATTTTTTTTTCTGCATTACCTCCTGATCTTGAAATTATACCTGGTGAGTTTTACTTTTACAGTTGGTTTACTTTTCAAAACAGAAATCAAAACATTTAGAATTATTTGCTTCTATATTGGTGGTAGATAAATATATTGGATAGGGACAAGCACGCACCCACCCAGCAGCCCTCAGAAGTCCCCAGATGTCCATAAGGTTCCCTACCAAAAGCTTTAGAGGAAGTTTCTCCTCTCATTGCTTCAAGGAGAGTCTGGCTTTGCTACACAGACCTTCCTTCTGTGGCAAAGGAAGGCGAGGGTCCTGCCACTTACTTCCATAGATGCTAGTTAATTCTTCCAGTTTCGACTCACATGCACCCTTAATTGCTGGCTGGGAGTGTATGGCTTCAGTTGGTACTCTCTTCCAGTGAGGAAGGAGAATGGTATGCCTCTCAATTAATCTTTGATTGCTCATCTATCTCTCCACTGTAGCCTGTAGATGAGACACCCTGTAACAGGCATGTCCAAACTTCAGCCCTCCTGATGTTTTGGACCACGACTGCCAGAATACTAAGCTTAGGTGGTTATTTCACATCCTTCTTTGTTCCGCAACTACTTCTGTACTGTGACAAAGGACCATGGGAGTTGTGGTCCAAAACATCTGGAGGGCCGAAGTTTGGACATGCCCGCCCTATAATCTCCCCAGTTGATTCGGAATTTCTCCCCGTTAAATTACTCCTGAGTCAGAGGTTCTAAACTGTAGTTTAAAACCATGTAAGACTTACCAGTCAAAATATAATCAAATTCGTAAGTAGCCCTAACTCTCACCTGGTTCTTAGGACCCAAATGGGAATAGCAAAGGCAGCTTACTGACTACCTGAAGTCAGATGGACAAAAGGGGGAAAGTCCTGAATACAAGATAATGCTCACTGATTAAGCAACTTAAAGAAGCTGAAACAAATAAAGGCAAACTCCAATATGAAAGTACCACACCAAATGGGATATCGCACCTCATACAACCATTTAGACAACAGCAGCCCACTCTAAAAGGTCCAGTATAGACATGCCTTTTTGTATTCTATGTGTAGAATCGCCAAAGATTCCATGTTACTCTGGGATGATGTTGGGTTGGCAGACACCTGAGAAAGATTCTAGTATCTGAAAGTCGTGTGTGTGTGAGCTAGGCGCTAACTCTTTGGGGCCGTAGTAAATGCCATTGTTTCTGCATCAAGTTTCTATGCAGGGCTGGGAAAGTAGTTACACATCTAAAAGTGAAAGATGTTACTTTAAGAAAAAAGCTCTGGAACGTGGAACAGAATCCAGACTCCTGTAATGCTTCTTGTTCCACTTTATGTGTATTTAGGTAGGAGACCATCCAACAAGGCCTTGTGTTATTCCAGAATGATCCAGGCTTTGGTGATTCTCTGTAAGTTTTATAAAGGGTGTAGTTTGAGAGTAAGTTGGGAAGAAAATGCAAATTGCAAAGAAGTTAGCGGTATTTAAATAAGCAGAACAAGGAACATCTGATAGAGGGACCATAGGAGTTAGAGCAGCAATTAATAGTGTTACCTTTCTTTTTTGTGGATGAGCAGTTCCAAATAGTGTGACAAGCTACCATTTGTAAAAGTGCATGTTACCTTGAAAATCCATCATTAACAATAATTGTGTTTAGCAAAGCAAACGAGATCTGCTTATGATATCTGTGCCTGTCAGGTATTATTCTAAGAGACTTTGGCAGTGAATGGTGATTGATAGGATAAAACAGATTCTCAGGTAGGTGTAGGTTGTGGTTGCAGAGAAATAGGAATCTGTGTTCCATTTTCTCTGACCCAGTGCAGAAATAATAATGCTTTCTAAATGTGAATAAATGGACCCTCCTCGGCTTTTTACAGAGAGCTCTGTGCATGTGGTGATGCTCAAACTGAAGTGTAGAAAAGATGGAGAAGCCATTACGATAGTCATTGGTTGTGAATATCGGTAACGTTTTAATGCTGCACAATGTTTTGTTTGCAAAATGAAGCCTAGTGGAAGAGGAATTCATAAAAGGAGGAGGTTTGGAAGTTTCTTGCTTTGAAACTGTCTTGTCTGCAGATGGGCTTTCCTAGTTTCCGGGCCAACCACAACCAACTGAAGAATTCCAAGAATTAAAATTAATATATACTATTATAGGTTCTTTTTAAAAGAAGTACTGTATTTTTAGTCAAAACAATTGGAGAAGAAATTAAATGAAAGCATGTGGGAGGTGGAAATTTAGAGAGCTAGACCAGTACTTACAAGGTTTTTGATCAATCATTCCCTTCTATTTGCATTACTGTGCAGAATTTTCTCACTAACAAGATTTATTGATTTTCTCACTGTCAAAAGATTCAAATCAGTGATCTACAAGCACAGTTCTTGACATGCAGCTGTTTTCTTAGCTCTTTTTCAATGTGAACGCTGCTATTTGTAATTAACTAGGGGGGGGTTCTTTCTCTTTTCTCATTATATTTCTGAATTTACACCTTGTATTCTAAATGCAATAAGTTGCCCTTTGGATGACACTGTTCTCTTTCCAAAAGATACAGACCTTGTAGCTTAAGCACAGACTTGTTTTTTATATGGTAGGACATTGTTTACAGTGGAATAGCCCTGTCATGTTTATATATGAGATAAATACATTTGTGCATCATATAGTTGCCTTTTTAAAACTGCAAATTAAAGGATTTAATCTTAATTGTTTTAGTGGGGGTGTGAATTATCCAAAAAGGAAAAAAAATATTTCAGGTTTGCTGTAAGACTCCAGTGGAGCATCAGCACTGCTTGCCTCCTGGACCTGCCACAGTGTGACTGGTAATTTTCGAATTTCATAAACTTTCAAAGTAGCAGAAGTTGATAATCAAACATAGCAGGCTGGTCAAGGAACCTTACGTATATTTCTTTTATCAGTAACATTCAATGATTCAACATTATGCTGTTACAGAAGACCTGGAGCCATGAGCAAATATCCTTTGATGGGTTCACTGCTAGGTCCTGGTAAACTCTGGTATAGGCCTGCTATGCTGGTTTCGTCATCCCTTAAAACTCGATACCTTAGAGGAATAGTTAAAAGAACCAAGACTAGCCTTACTAGCAAATGCACAATAAGAATATTTTGAATGGAAATACCCCTGGTGATTTGATGGGTGAATTCACTCACGCCTCCGAGACAGGAAGCAGTGTTGTTGATTATGTCTTAGTTTCCCAGCATCTTAGAAGGGCTGTTGAAACTTTTAAGATGATTATATAAGTAGTTACCATTAGTGATAACAATGGAATGTTCTGGGTACCACCTCTAGCCTGGACCCCATTATCAAACCTTTCAGTGTCCTAGAGTGCAAGGGAAATGAAATGAAATGATAGAACAGAGGGCAAATTCAAATCTTAGGTGATCTCTTGTGCTTACCTTCAAAGCTATCAGGGCACAGTAGCTAGTGGAGATGCCCTAGAATTTAATCAGCTTCTTGCCAATACAATGGATTTAGGGATAGATAGTAATCAATGTGAGATTATCCAGATTTGTTTGAATTATTGATATAGAGGAGTCAATTGTTTTCTGGAATTATACTATCACTTAAAAGGCAATATGATGGATTCAAATTATTTATGCCACTCAACTAAAGAACGAAAAGCTAGCCTCACAAGTTGTTTAAGAGGACATTATTTTATCTGCTGTATCTCCCATGACTAATGGGAAAGCTTCTGAGATTTTCTAGAATATAGTGCAAAGTATCTTATGGTGACTAATTGTCAACTGTCCTCTGATGTACCAGAATGCAAAGAAATAATTGCTGATTTTAAATCTGAAAAAGCTCCAGGCCCTGAATTCATACCATCCAATCTTCTAAAATCCAACCTAGGCTGGCGGGCTCCCTACTTGGAGTAAAGTGATTACCGTATAATTCCTATTTTAAAGAGGTGATAGGTTCAACTATTGACTTTCCTCTTTTAAACAGTACTGGTTTTCTATTATATTGTAACATCAAGATACTAATTAATATTAAAAGAATCCAGTATTATCTATATATAGGATTAAAGGTAAATTAGAATATTGAAATGTAAGTTATTAATTGGGGGAAGGATGTTTTAGATAATTTAAGGTAATATAAGAATTAGTACTAATAGGAATAAGGTTAAAATGGGATTGACAGGAGCTGCTCAAAGTAAGAAGTGACAAACAGTTAAAAAAATCAACATCTTAAAGTCTCCTGGTGTGGATAAATAATGTTATGGAAAAGGAAGATTATTCCTAACTTGAACATTGGCAAGGAATTAAACGTGTTCTCAGGTATCTACGTGGTACAGAAAATATTAAGTTGAAAATACCTGTTTCAGATGAGTTAAATCTGATGTTGCAAAAACCCTTGTGCAACCAATCTTGCTTTGCATTGTGTAGAATTATCTGATGCCTTCTTCACTTTATAAACCCATCTGCAACCAATAGCACTGTGGCCTTCTAGTAGCTTAACTGGGGTGAAGACATTATGTTGCTTAAGTGAATTGTATTCAGCTTCCATTGCTTTTCTTCACAATCTTTGTTCATGTTGTGGCAACTCTAACACTTCTTTGTATGTTTGAGGCTCAAAATATACATAATTAATTGAGAACCTCTGAGGTGGTACTCCAAAATTTGTTCTTGTGGAATGTCTCGGCAAGACCTGTTCCTCTTCCTCCTCAGATATGTGACCTCCTTCATGTTCTTCATACTCTTCGTGTCTCTTCTCTCTTTCCCCTCCTAAACCTTCACTTTCTTGTGAATTATGACTTCTTGACTGAGTGTGAGACACATTAAGCAAGAAACTAGGCTGCTTATATACCACCCCATAGCAGTTAAAGCACTCTCTTGGGGGGTTACAATTTAATTATTCAAGCTATACATTTCACCTTCAGCAAGCTGGGTACTCCATATAACAAGATAGGATGAATGAAAGACTGAGTGAGCCTTGAGCCAACTGCATACTACTTGGAATCGAACCTTTGACTGTAGAACGGCAGTTTAACCATTGTGCCATGAGGCTCCTTGTCAGGTAGTGTTGATTCAGATGTATTACTATTAGGAAAAAATTAGGAAAGGTTGTGTGTCTTAAGAGTAAGAGTTTATTGAACCGTTTGTTTAAAAAAATACTAATTCCAAACGTTTGTGAGTGAATCCAACTTCTTCAAAAGGATCACCAAACCTCTATTGATAGTACAGAAACAGTCTCTTAAAATTTCTTAAAATTTCAGATTAGTCTCTTAAAATTTCAGAGCTGGAATGGCATAAAGGTGCTTATTTTGGGGAGAGAGCCATCTTGAACCGAGTATGATTTAATAAATAATAATTATCAACCCCAATTGTTCACTGGAAGGACAGATTTTGAAGCTGAGGCTCCGATACTTTGGCCACCTCATGAGGAGAGAGGAGTCCTTGAAAAAGTCCCTGATGTTGGGAAAGATTGAAGGCAAAAGGAAAAGAAGACGACAGAGAATGAGATGGTTGGACGGTGTCATCGATGCAACCAATATGGATTTGACCAAAATGGGAGGCAGTGGAAGATAGGAAGGCCTGGCGATCTCTGGTCCATGGGGTCATGAAGAGTTGGACATGACTGAACGACAGAACAACAACTGTCAACTGTCAACTAATTTAACTTGACCTTAATGAGGTTTTCTAGGTACAAAATGCTCAGAAGTGATTTGTCCACCATTTGGTCTATGACGTTCTGACGCCATGCAACATGCATGTATCACTTTTTAAACCATTAACCATACATAGTTTTAGTGTTGAGTGCAATTTAGTTTTTGAAAGATATGCAGGAAGTAATGGAATGCACTTTACATTAATGCAGCCACACAAAAAGTGCAGTGATGCAAAAGACTAGAAATTCAGTCCTGGAAATACTGAGGAATTCCCTTTTTTTTTGGCCTCAACATATGTTGAGTCAGATAGCTTAACTCACACTCAACCACTTCAAAGTACTTCTTCAACTTTATTCTGCAACTTAAAACAGCAACAGAAATTACCATTCAGATAGGATATCTGAATTACAGAAAACACCCGTACCTCCCAAGATTGGTGCTCCTGTCCCTGAGAAGCAAAAATTGTTGGCAAGTGGCTTTTATTGCTATATTTTGCAGCTTGATTTGAAATAGCACTGCATCAGATATAGAATTGTTTCCCACAAAAAGTTGGAAAACCAGGATTTGGAACATAGCTTTTATGAAAAACTGATTACTGGGAAGAAAGATTAAAAATTACTTGATGCATAGTAATGGTTTCCATTTTATTGACTTTTGTCAACTCTGATGAAATAGCATGCTTTTCCTTTAGATTCCATGCTACCTTATGAAAGATGTTCTCATTAGTATCTATAGATTCATTTTTGCTTTTAGCTGATTTCATAATACATCCCCATCTTTTTTTAGAGAAAACTGTTCTTACTCTACTTAACAATATAGGTTTGCTATACTTTAATTTCCCAGCATTCTATTGCATTTTTCCACCACGCTCAAACATCTACACAGAAATAGTACAGCATCTCAGTGAAACAGAAGAAGTCTCAGCAGTAACCCAATACTAATTTATTGATATGGAAGGAAAAATATAAAGTACACAAAATGTTTTCCACAGAAAGGAAAGTTACAACACTGTCCAATGCAAAACCCACCAGTTCCTGTCCAGTTATAAAAATGCTGCTGAGGATAAGAAGAGTTATTCGTGAATGCTTTCACGGAAGCTTACGGGCAGCTGGTAGAATCATTTTACTTCATCTGTAGGCCCCTCCTGGAGGTCGGAACAGAAAAGTAACAGCCACCTTCAATGAAATTAAGACAGACTACCACCACTACATAAAGTACCTACTTGGGTGAGGGGAGTTAGTGTTCTTAGAGGTGCATGAACTTAATTGTAAATTAGAAAGTTAAGACATTTGTGTTTGATTTGCTTCATAGTAGGGAAGTCCTCAGCTTGCAAACAAGATATCAAAAATCATGTAGATCAAACTCCATCGCTAGCTTTAGTTTTAGCGCCAACTAGAGTGCACTCATTAAAATTAAGGGCCCTTACGTAAACTTGTGTTAAGTCACAAGTCCTCTCCCCTCTCCTCTTAATTTGGCTATTCGGGTGGGAAGCTGGATTTTGCCAATAAGACACCGTGCAGATCGAGCTGTTATCTCTCTAGGCTTGTATCAGTACCAATCAGTGGAACTGTGCACACATGTTCATACCGGGAAAATGTGTTGGCGCAGGTCTGCTGGTGTACACTAGATCAGAGCACTGGAAATAACCTATTGAAATTAATTTCAAGTTTCCCATCCTTGTTTCTGCCTCTGAGGCTCACTAGGGCTCCCTTTTGCCCTGGGGAAGTTTGGGAAGTGTTTGTGTCTGAGGGAGTTTTTAATAGTAAAAAAAAATGTTAATGGACTGCCACAAGCAATCCAACAGCAATTTTTGACTATTTCATGCAACCCCCCACCACCACTCCTGAGGCTTCCAAAAACTTCCCCAGAGGATAAGGGAGCCTTATGAAGCAAAATGAGGGGTGAGTGGGTAGGAAACCTCAAATTAAGATTAATTCTTTCCATTACTCCAATTAGGTTTACACTGGCAGAATTTTCCCCAAGTAACAAGCTTTATCTACTAACCAGTAACAGACCAAACTCACTTCCATACATTAAAATAAATTGGTATTTTTTTCAAGAGTATCCCATTTAATATCCTTGTCCTATAACCAAGGATTCCATGTTCCTAGCCACTGCAATTAATGCACATTTACTTTTTAAAAACCCAAATCCCGCAAACCTCTACCAACTCTTTTACTGCTTATTCATATAAGCCAACTCACTAAAACATGTTATTTCGTTCACCCTACTTTTACATCTCTCCTGCATAAATATAAGCTTTCACGATGTACATAATTTATAGGATTTAGTCTTTAAAACTGAATAACACAGAAATCCAACTCATAAAGTTCTTAAAGTGAAACACGGAATGACAGAGCTCATTTTTGACACAATAAAGTCCTCGGGGGGCTATATTCCCCACCACGTTGCCCCAGGCCCACTGAAGACAAATTTTCACAAGAACCGTTTTCAGAGAGGCCTGTGTCGTGGGAAGAAAAGCTGTGGAGTGGGAGCAACTACTTGGGAGTGTAGTGATGCCAGAGAGCTGGCTGGAGTTGTTGCAAGAGCTGTTCAAAGAACTGACAACAGTCTGTGTAGGAATCATTGCAGTAAGAGTACTGTCAGCTCATGAAACAGGCTACAGGGGTGGATAGGTTGGATGCCCCATCCCAAAATTTAACGAACCACCCTAAATGAATAGTAATTTGCTTGCTCCTAGTTTATGGAGCATCAGCTGCCAGTGTTACCCTTCTAGGAGAGGCTGTGTTGTCACCTGGCACCAGATCTGATAAAGTTACACATGCTTCTTTAAGCTGAACAACTGGTAAGAACATATCTTCCTCCTGTCACTCATTTTCAGTATACAGCCGGGCCAAACATAATATTAACCATGTTATTACGAACTTCTGGAGCCTCTTATCAGTTCACTGTCCAGGGTATTTTATGTGTTATTTTCCTGAAAATATTTTCCATAGTGAGGTTTTCTACACTGTTCCAACTTCTGCTTTTGTATTGTTATACTTCTTTTTTTCTGTAAAAAATATTTTCTTTTTCTTAAAAAAGCAGAATTATCTAAAAATATTTGGCTGCTGCATATCAAAGTAACAGCTTTCTATTCATAACCTATCCCAGCTCTGCTGTTTCTACAATTAAAAGTAAATCAGTCACTTTTCCAAAATCTTTAAAAACATATTTTGTTAAAAACATAGTAGCGTCCAATGAAATTTTCTAACATGAAACTAGCAATAAAAAGGCAGAGTTCCTTAAAATTACATAGAAAATGCAACTTGGCCAGCCAAGCCACAATTATACACTGTCACCCTGCAAGGAACCAATGTAGGCACTGTATTATAGAGACATTCAGCGTGGCACATCTCCTGCATGTGCCGCCATAAAAAAATCCATTCTGAAAAAGGCACAAGCATAATATTGAGGCCATACTGGCTTTTTTTCAGGTTTAGTGCCTCTGTTCCTATTTTGTATTTTGCTATAGGATGAACAAGATTTGTTTGGGCAGGTCAGAGGATAAAACAAGTTTTAAATATTATCTTAATACTGCCCATATAGCATTTTGGATTGCTTTGCTTTTTTGATGTTGTCCATCAGTAAACCAAAAACAGACTTATTTTTCAGATTTCCATATTCGGCAGAGAAGCAGGAAGAAAGAAGTCATTTTACAAGTTTACCACAAACTGACATTAAAGAAGCCCCCTAAGACTGGTGCACACTACTGCACCAATCTTACAGGGCGACATTCTCAGAAGTCTGACTACAAAATTAATTATCCTAGCAAACAAGCCCCTGACGCATACGGATGATCTGGAGTAACGCTGCTTGGACATCTTCATCCATATGACCCTGCAAAAAAAATAAGAGATTTTCAAAAGAGTCTATGCTACAAACAGTTTACATTAAACTCAGGCCTGTTATTTACTTGTTCTGCCCAAACAATTCACTCAGCAATTTCAAAAACCACCCTTCTAGCTCTATGAACTTTATAGCCAGTGCTGCTTTTAATGCAGTCCAATACCACATGAGCTGTTAAAACAGCCATGTTGCAATGCTGAGTCATAGTCTACATATGCCACTATAATATGTAAGCAATTTTCTCATTTGCTACCTGAAAGTGAGGCAATAGAATAAAACACATCTCTTGCCATAACATGGCATGGTTCCCAACAGAAAGAAAAGGTGCAATGAAGAAACTACACAGGCAAGTGCAAAATCGCCCGCCTTGAATCACGTTCCAAGGAATATTTCAGTTGTTCCTCCTTTCCGCCAGGGAGGAAAAAAAGGAAGCCAAATCAAAGTGACAGACAAAGATTTCGGCAAAACACACCTGAACTGCACTAAGAAGGTGTGTTCGATATATCGAGATGACCTCCTGGTGCTGCCTCTCAGTTTCCTAGGACAAAGAAGCACTTTTATTAGTTTCCATTATATCAGATTTTCACACATAACAGCTTCATAGAATGACTTAATAATGGGATTGGAAGAAGTGAGTAAAGGGATCAAATCCAACTCCCTGCTCAGTACAGGAATGAAAGATTTTTTTAAAAAAAAAATGCATATATTTTAATATATACACTTCTCCCAAAGGATACAAGACAGCTTGCAGTATTAAAATAGAGTTAAATGCTAACTAAATCTTTACAATATTTTAAAAGCATTAAACAGATCTATTAAAGCACTTGTAAAGCAAACAAGTCAAGTGTTCTCCTTGTATACTGCCATAGCACTTAAAGCACTCTCTAGGGGGTTTACAATTTAATGATGTAGGCCTCATGTTCGCCCCCTCCACCCGCAAGTAAGCTGGGTACTCATTTTACCAACCTGGGAAGGATAGAAGGTTGAGTCAACCATGAGCCGGCTACCAGGGATTGAACCCCAGGTCGTGAGCACAGTTTTAGCTGCAGTACAGGCATTTAACCACTGCGCCACGAGGCTCCTATAAGAGCAATACTATATTAAAAAGATGAGTAAAACACAGTAAGATGACCCCCTTAAAATCCTCCTGGTCAACCAGTTATTTAAAGGAATGTCAGCCTAAAAAGTCTTCGTCTGGATGTGGAAAGATAGCCAAAGATGGGGCCAGCCTGCCCCACATCCCCGGTGGTAGGGAGTTCCCGAACCTGGAAGTAACAACAGAGCGGTCTTATGTCCCCACCAAACACACCTTTGAGGGTTGTAGGACCAAGAGAAAAGGCCCCTCCTGTTTATTTTAATACCTGGGGAGGGAGATGGGTTTTTTTTTAGTTGTTTTGAGCTTTATAGATTAAAAACAGCAATTTGATTTATGAAACAGATCAGCAGCCAGTGGAACTGCTGTAACGGGGGAGTTATGTGTTACTTGTAACCGGCTCCAGTTATCAGCATTTTGGACCAATTTCCAAACACTTTATAAAGTATATCTAATAGCTGTCTGTTGAATGCCTCCGGAGTTGGGGAGCTCATCGCCTTCTAATGTAAATAGTTCTGCTGTCCTACTGCTCTAACAGTATTTTTCCTGATATTTAGTTGGATACTGTCTTCTTGTAATGTGAACCCACTATTACATATCCTACACTCTGAAATGACTGAGAACAGATCCTACTCCTCTGTACAACATTCTTTCAAGTATTTGAAAGTATAATATTTCCACTAAGTCTTCTTTTCTGAAGACTGAACTCGTATAAACACATAAGAAGAGCCACGCTGGATCAGGCCAAGGACCCATCTAGTCCAGCTTCCTGTATCTCACAGTGGCTCCACCAGATGCCTCTGGGATCATGTGAGACAATGAGATATCTGCCTCCTGATACCATTCCCCTGCATCTAGCATTTTGAGATGCCATCTTTTTAAGCCTGGAGATAACACAAATCCTCATCACGGCTGCAATGGACGTTTCCTCCAGACATCTGTCCAATCGCCTTTTAAAGGCATCTTGGCCAGATGCCATCAATACATCCTGCAGCAAGGAATTCCACAGACCAACAGCACACCAGGTAAAGAAATATGTTGTCTGTTTTCACTCTCCCAACAATTAATTTGAATGGATGACCCCCTGGTTTTGGTATTGTATGAGAGGGAAAGAGCTTCCCTCTATCCACTTTATCCATCCCTTGCATAAGATTGTACATCTTAATCATGTCCTCCTATGCACCTTTTTTCTAGACTAAAAAGTCTGAAACACTGTAGTCTTTCCTGATAAGGGAGGTGCCCCAGCCCAGTAATCATTTTAATTAATGGCTCTCTTCTGCACCTTTCCCAGTTCCACTACGTATGTCTTTTTCAAGATGTGGCGACCAGAATGTTCTTCAAAGAGTTGGTTTTAAAGTAGAGTGGTACCTCTACTTACAACTTTAATCTGTTCCAAATGCATGCTCATGTCAAACAACTTATAAGTAGAACAGCAGTATCTAATAAAATAAAATAAAATAAAATGTAACTAGAGCAGACCGCATCTAAAATCTGTAAGGCAGCAGTTAAAACGCCAACGGTTTTCCACCCTTAAGTCAAATTGCTTGTAAGTAGAGCTGCTCGTAAGTAGAGGCACCACTGTATGGTATCCAGAACTGGACAAGAATATTCAAGATGAGGCCGAAGCAGTGTCTAATATTTCACATTTGGAAACTGCATGTCCAAACCAGTATTTGCCTTTTTTTGCTCCTGCATTACATCGTTAGATCATATTCAGCTTGTGATCTACAACAATTCAAGATCCTTTTCACATGTAGTATTAGTGAATAACATGTACTCTATCTTGTAACTGTGCATTTGATTTCTTTGTTCTACGTGAAGACCTTTGCACTTTTTAAATTTGATTCTGTTGTCTTATGCCCAGTACTTCAGCCTATAAAGATCTTTTTGAATTTTGTTTCTATCCTTCCAGCAGGTATAATTTCCTTTCTTCACATTCACAGGAGTGAAAAGAGGAAAAGAAGTATAGGGTTCCCAGACCAATATAAATCAAAACCATCTCCAAAATTCAGTAGGCATAACCCTCTCATTTTCCCGTACAACTTGGTAACAATAAGTACCAGAATGTTAATCTCTAAAAAACAAAAGCAGAAGCTGTATCTGTCTCCACAAGTGCTCTTTCTGCAGTTGTGCAAAGCTGCAGACAACACACATTCCCTCTGACTGTGCTAGTCTTCCAGCATTTCCAGGTACTTACAGCGAGCTGTTGCTCCAGGGTCTTCACCTGGTTCTGAAGTATTTCAGTCTGTTGGTTCTCCATCCTTATAGGAACACCACCATTGTACGTAAGGTGAGAGAGACCGTTAAGGGCTCGTTTTAGCCGTTCCACGTCATTAAGTAACTCCGTGATCTTCAAGAGAGACATTGCAAGAGTTCAGAACATAAGCCATACTGATTAGTTTCTCAGCATTACCTGCTGGGTTTGCTTATATGGCATAACTGTACAATCAAACAGAAAAAAAGGTATAAAGGTATTGCTCCCGCTGTCCTACCTGAGCTGTAGCACAAATGTAAGTAGAAATACTGTATGAATAAAACGAGGGTGCTGGTTTTAGTGAGTGTTCCTAAGCTACGAAATGCAAGGAAGTAGAGGTCCTTAAACCTCAAATTCAGTCATTGGAAACAAAAGCCAAAGCCAAAGCCAAACTCCCAAAATACTAATCCAATTGAGTGGAGGTAATAATACTTTATATACAAAGCGATCCTAGCAAAATGATGGCATTGCAAGAGAACAAAGATTAGCTAAGTCCCAGCAAAACAACAGACATTCTCCTGCTTTACCGCTGAATCCTGCAGAAGCCTGGGACAGCTGAACTCTGCAGTCTATTCTGATGCACCTACATGAGTCAAATATGATCTTATATATCTAAAGTATATCACAGGAGTACACCTCTTCACATTCTGTAGATATGTCTAAACTGCTGGCAACAAAAGTGAGTGCACCCCTAAGTGATAACGTCCAAATTGGGCACCAAGGGTCAATATTTTGTGAGACCACCATTATTTTCCAGCACTGCCTTAGCACTCTTGGGCATAGAGTTCACCAGAGCTTCACAGGTTGCCACTGGAGTCCTCTTCCACTCCTCCACGACAGAGCTGGATGTTAGAGACCTTGTGTACCTCTACCTTCTGTTTCAGGATGCCCCATGGATGCTCAGTAGGGTTTAGGTCTAGAGACATGTTTGACCCTCAGCTTCTTTAGCAAGGCAGTGGTTGTTTTGAAGGTGTGTTTGGGGTCGTTATCATGTTGCAATACTGCCCTGTGGCCCAGTCTCCGATAGGAGGGGATCATGCTTTGCTTCAGTATGTCACAGTACATGTTGGCATTCATGGTTTCCTCAACTGTGGCTCCCCAGTGCTGGCAGCTCTCATGCAACCCTAGACCATGACACTCCCACCACCGTGCTTGCCTGTAGGCATGACACACTTGTCTTTGTTTGTACTCCTCACCCGGTTGCCGCCACACACACTTGACACCATCTGAACCAAAGAAGTTTACAGTGGACCCTTGTATAACAGACAGCTTGTATAACATAAAATTTGTACAACATAAAAAATTCTGGAGATAGGGGAAATTTGCTTAACATAATTGCCTACGGGGAAAATTCGTACAATATAAAAATGGGATTACTCCATTTTCAATGCATTTCTATGGGAATTTGTATAAAGGAAAATTTGCTTAACATAATTTCATTTGGAACGAATTAATTCCTTTATACAAGGTACCACTGTATCTTGTTCTCATTGCACCACAGGACATGGTTCCAGAAAGCCATGTCTTTTGTCTGCTTGTCTGCAGCAAACCATCTGCTGGCTTTGTTGAGCATCATCTTTGGAAGAGGCTTCCTTCTGGGACAACAGCCCTGCAGACCAATTTGATGCAGTGTGCAGCGTATTCTCTGAGCGCTGACAGGCTGACCCCCACCCCCACCCCTTCAACCTTTTCAGCAACACTGGCAGCACTCATACATCTATTTCCCAAAGCCAACCTCTGGATACGATGCCGAGTACGGGCACTTAGCTTCTTCGGTCAACCATGGCGACGACTGTTCTTTCTGACTGGCACCTGTCCAGTTAAACCACTGTACGGTCTTGGACACTACGCTGCAGCTCAGTTTCAGGGTCTTGGCTATCTGCTTATAGCCCAGGGCTAGGCCATCTTTCTGCAGACAAACAATTCATTTTTTCAGGTGCTCAGATAGTTCATTACCATGAAGTGCCATGTGAAACTTTCAGTGACCTGTATGAGAGAGTGAGAGCGATAACACCTGCTCCCACTTCACACCTGAGACCTTGTGACACTAATGGGTCTCATGACACCAGGGAGGGAAAACGGTTACTTGGGCCCAATTTGGACATTGTCACTTAGGGGGTCAGTTCACTTATTTAGACATTAATGGCCGTGTGTTGTGTTATTTTGAGGGGACAGCACATTTACGCTGTTATACAAGCTGTCTACTCACTGCTTCGCCAAGTGCCATTTCTTCAGTGTTGCCCCATGGAAAGATACACTTAAATATTTACAAAATGTGAGGGGGTGTACTCACTTCTGTGATACACTGTATTTGTGAATCTCAATAAACTCTGTAGCACAAAAAAGGCAAACGGATTTTTAAACGGTTTATTTATGGGCATACGAAAAAAAGCAGATTTGAATTTATTGCAAGCAGGAATAGGAAACTTTATCTGGACTACAATTCCCACAGTCCCTGACTGCTAGTCATGCAGTTTTGGGGGGGTTACAGGACTAGTAATCCAAGCAACAGGATAGAAACTGTGTAGATGACCAAGGTAGGTTTTGTAGCAAGCGGAGGAGGATTAAGTGATGGGTCAGCTGTACTATAGCATTTCTTTCAGCCTTGTCTTGCCCTCCAACCCTGTTCAGTGCATAGCATTTCAGAGGCTCTGCTCATTTATTTAGCTAAGAAAAAAAGGCATTTTGCTGGATTATCTATAATCCATTATTTTATTTCCTGCTCCATCTTACCTTGTTGTCTTTTGCTTCCACCTGCTTCGCAGACTCCTGGATTCTCTTCTGAAGCTCTGCGATTGTGCTCAGAGACTTGTCACATCTCTCTTTTTGATCCTGGATTTCTTGCTCAATGCTAAAGCTTCTTGGCTCAAGCCGCTCCTCCTCCTCTTCTGCAGGCATCTCCTCCGTGTCTACCTGTGAAGCCTTATCACACATCCCCTCAAACTTCTTATTCAGTTCAGTCAGCTTCTCTGCCATGCTGCGGACTTGGTCTTCTAGCGTGGTCGTCGCCAACTTGTGTTCGGACAACTCAACCACTTCTCGGCCTTCGAGTTCCTTTAATAATTGCTTTGTGCTCTGGATTTCGGACTGCAATTTGGAAGCTTCTTCCCGTCTCGCTTGATTCTCCCCCTCCTGGTCTCTCAAGCTGGCTTTCAAAGTGGCCACTTCTCTCTCCATCCTTTCTTTCATTTGCGTGTGTTGTGCCAAAGGAACAGTCGTGGCTTTTAAATGAGCTACCTTGTGCTGAAGTTCTTGCACTTTCTGGAGCTCTTGCTCCCAACTTGCGGTCTTGCTGCTCAGTTTTCCTTCCAGTTCCTCGGTGGTGGAGCTGAACCTCCTTTCTAAGGCTTCAAACTGCTCCACCAGAGCATGCTGGTCCTGGACACGGAGTGCCTCTGACTGATGCCTGGCATTCTCTTCCAGAAGCCTCTCCTTCTCTTGGGTGATCTCTGAATTTTTTTGCTGCAGCTCTCTCAGCTGTCTGTTCAAATCGTCCATCTTTCGGGCAAACATCCTTTCCATTTCGTATGATTTTTCTGCAAGGATGTAATTCTGTTGCATATCATTTTGGATACCTTGGAGCCGAGTCCTGAGCTTCTCGTTTTCCTGTCTCAGTTTCTTGATTTCCTCCTCTTTCCTATTCAGCTGCTGCCCTTGTTCTAGCAACTGACACTTCAGCTCATTTACGGTGGCTTCAAAGTTGCCTTCTCTCTCTTTAAACCTGGAGAGGGGAGCATACTTTGACTTGATGCATTCCTGAATCATGTCAAGCTCTGTTTTCTGGGCTTCAATCTCAGCATGCAACTGTGTGACCACCTCTTGATTTATCTGATATTTCGATAGCAATTCAGAATTGTGTTCCTGGAGCTCCCGAATGGTTTCCTGCAAAGAAGCAACTTTCTTTTCATGCATTTCTGTGCTGATAAATTCACATTGCATCTGGTTCTGCAAGGCTCTCAGTTTCCTTTTTAATGCTCCGTTTTCTTCATTTACTTCAACAAACTTCTGCTTGACCCCTTCCATTTTCCCCTTCAAATCCGTCAACTCTTGGTCTGTTTTCTCCAGCATGCGGTTCAATGCCGTCTTGGTCTCCTCGTGTGTATCAACAGGCACATATTGCTTTTTCATGACATCATTAAGAACTGAATTTTTAGAAAGAAGCTCACACGATTTGGCTTGCTCCTCCTCGTATTTTTGGCCAAGCTCGGCAAGCTGGCTTCTTAAGTCATCTATAGTAGATTTTAAGGCCCCGGTTTCCTCCTCATATTTTTCTGATGGGACATAAACAGCCTGAAAGCGACTAAGGGTTTCTTTTAAGGACGCCTTTTCCTCCAGCAACTTCTCTGTTTCCGCTTTGTGCTTGTTATACTTTTCAGTGATTTCTATGAGCTTTATCTTCAGCTCTTGAGTCGCTAAGTCACTTGCTTTTTTCATGTCTTCGTTGACTTTCAAAGGCACATACTGGGTTTGCATCTCACTCTTGAGGGCCTCTATTTGCTTTTTTAACAAGCTGTTTTGTGCATGGGTCCTTTCTGACTCCTTCTGCAGTGTCTGGTTTGTCTGTTTCAGCTCTGAATAAGCTCTCTCAAGCTCTTTGCTCCTTTGCTCATACCTGCTCTTCACGAATCTATGCTCCTCTGGCTTTATATACTGGGAGAATTTCGTTTCCTGACTTTCAAGTTCTGTCCTTAACTGCTGAGCCTCTGCATATAGTTGATCCCGCTCCTTCTCCATCTCTGCTAGCTTCGGAGCCTTTTCTTCCACTTCACTGGATAAGGACCTCTTCATGCTTTCATATTTGTCCGCCAACTTTGCGGCCATCTCCTTCAGCTGGCCTTCTGACGCAGAGACCACCCTCTCCCTTCTTTCACGTTCCATCTTCAACATGCCAAGTTCCTTCTGAAGCTTCTTGTTTTCCTCCACCAGTTGGGCTTCGTCTCTCCTGAACTCTTCCACCAACAGCTCGTTCTGCTTCAACTGGTTCCTCAGCTTGCCCACTTCCGCAGAAGCACTCTCGTATTTTGCTTTCATGTCTTTCAACTGATCCTTCAGCTCCTCAGGCAGTTTGCTGTTGCTTATAGCCGCCTCGTTGGTCAGGTGATCTTTCAGTGCAAGGAAGTGTGTCTGCATCTGCTTCACCTTGCCCTCGGAGTCAAACATTCTCTTCTGTACATCTTTTAATGCATCTTCCAACTGCTTTATTTGCTGGTCCGATTCTTGCTTTGTCTTCTCATATTCCGACACCAATGCTTCACATTCAGCTGCTTTGTGTGACAACTCCAGCTGGAGTTTGTTTATGTCACCTCTGGCTGTCTCATAGCAGTTCCTCATGTTGCTTAACTCTTGCTTGAGAGTCTCCACCTCAGAGGCAGAAGATGAACTGGGACTCAAAAGTTCCAAAGGCCTCATCATTGACCTGCTTTTGTGGGTAGCGGGCAATGAACCAGGCAGATGCTTTGAACAACAAACAGGTGGATTATTAATTACTCTCCAGAGAATACTTTTCTACAAAAAAAAAGCTCACATCACTCACATAGGGATTGTCTGTAAAATGTGGGAGTTCCCATTGAGCATAGCAGTACATGGTTTGTTTACTGGAGGCTCAAGTTTCAGTTCTTGAAACTTCAAAGCTATACAGTAGGACCCCAGTATCAAGCCTTCCCGTGGATAAGAGAGAACGGCAGAATGTCCCCAAAACTGTTTTGTGATAGTAACTCGCTTTACAGCCGCTGTTTTGTAACAGTAGCTTGCTTTACAGCTGCTGTTTGTGATGGTAGCTTGCTTTATGGCTGCTGTTTTATGATAGTAGCTTGCTTTACAGCTGCTGAATTATTTATTTATTTATGTCCTCTGCCAACCGTGGATAACTGAATCAGTGGATAATGAATCAGTGGATACGGGGGTCCTACTGTAATCTTATTGGCTACATACACATAAGAAAAAATGTAGGAAGTGCCACAACTACTGCAGTTTCCTGACAAGGTTTGTGATACTCAACCAACATGCCACTATTGGTAAGCTGCGGTCATTTCTGTGTTTTCTTCTGCACATGTACCAATAATAAATAAGATTCTGGCCCCAGTAAGAAGTTAGTTGGCAGCAGGGATGGTAAACATCTCAGCAGTACATGCTTAGGGGAGGACAAATCTGTCAAGGTAGCACAGGGTAGCTTAAGAGTTTCTCTTCCATTAAAACTTTCTGAAAATGCAATGCAGTTTTGGATATTGTAACTCAGCAGATGCTTATGTTTGAGGAAGAGAACTTTTTCCATGAAAACTCACATTATAATATAGCAGTGAGACTTTAAGGTGCCCCAATCTTTTTGTTTTCTTTATTTTTCCCCCTTGTTGACACATTAGGAAGCTCAACATATTTCTTAACCTGGCTAGAATAGCCCTTCAAACTTTAATCTCTTCCTATTAAAATAACTACAATATTTGAATACTGAAAGAGCATACATTTCATTCTTCAGTTCTACGAGATAATGATCCTGTGGAACACTTCAACACTAATACAATTTTCCAAAAAAAAAAAAATCAAAGAAAAGATTACCTGTGATTCTGCAGAATGCACTGTATCCTGACCGAGCAAACCATCTTCTTTCCCTTCAGAAAAATGAAACAAACATATCCACTGTCTAATTTGATAACAATTTATGTGTAAAATATTTTTCAGATGAGTACTGTAATTATGTTATATTGTAATAGCAAAACATAAGACCACTATGAAATCAGATTTTATGTATTGCAGTTCATTTCACCTTTACACCACATCACGTAACAGCATATTTAAGACAAAACTTCAGGATTCGGATAAATGAAGTGTAGCTTAGTGGCTAGAATCCTGGCTCAGGGCTCAGGAGACCTAGGTTCACACCCCTCCTTAGCTACGCAACACATTATCACAGCCACACTTACCTCAGAAAGTACTTGTGGAGATAAAGTGAGCCTTGAGCTCACTGTAGAAAAAAACATACAATATTTTCTGTGTATGACTATATATTTGTCTAATATTGTTAGATTAAAAATTGAGGGTCATCTTATATACGGAAGTAAGACGAGGAGAGAACCACTAGGTTGCAAAACTCTAATTTTGGGTTGGAAAAGTGTGTGTGTGTGGGTCTTATACATGGGGCATTTTAGAGATGGAAAAATACAGTAAATAAATGAATAATAAATAAAAAAGAGAAAGACAGTCCACAAAAGCTTACCCGTATATACTCAGGTATAAGTTGACCCGAGTATAAGTCGAGGCCCCTAATTTAACCCCCCAAAACTGGGGTTTATCTGATATTTTGATAACAATTCAGCGTATTGACTCGAGTATAAATCTAGGGTGGGAAATGCAGCAGGGCCTGGCAGCTCCTCTTTTGTGAGCTGGGGGAGTGGTGTGTGATGTTTAAAATGACTTTTAGTCACTGAGGCAAGTGCTTGGTTCAGTGGCTAAAAGTCATTTTAAACATCGTGCGCCACTCCCCTGTGATGCGGGGGGGGGTTCATGAGAAGCGGCATGAAATGTTTAAAATGACTTTTAGCCACCGACCCAAGCACTTGCCTCAGTGGCTAAAAGTACTGACCCAAATATAAGTTGAGGGCCCCTTTTTTCAGCCCAAAATTAGGGCTGAAAAACTAGGCTTATATTCGAGTATATACAGTATATAGAATTCAGTCTCTTAGCTTAGGTACAAGACCTTGCTTATTGAAAAATATTTTCTCTAAAATTAGGAGATAATCAGCATCTCATATATGCGAAACGCCCACTGATGTTTACAAGGCCAGACAGCTGTAGGCTAACATTACCACAGAATTCATGAACACCATCATTGCTAGAGATGAAGAACTTGAGGCCTCAAGGTAGCATGCATCATAGGTGGAAAGGAATTTTGGAAGTAGAAACTACGGGTGAGTTCTAGAAAAGGCAGATATTAAAACTGGCATCGGGGACAAAATTTTGCAAAGACATCCGGTGAGGACAACTTTATATTGTTCTTCTAATAAATGTGCAAAGAAACAAATATACTTACTGTTACCAAAAATGTTTCCAGATCCTGGTTGGTCATGCTGGAATTGAGAAAAAAAGATGTTTGGTTCAGAGAGTTGTAATAGTTGATTCACAAATGAGAAGGTGGAGTAAAACTTAATCCTTCATAATCCATTTGAAGTCATTGCGGATAAAATTCAGAAAATGTTTTATTCATTTCATGATTCTTGAAAAATCAAGGTTTCATTGATTTGAGAGGATTTTTACCAAAAGACACTGTCTGGGAGTTGAACCCTCGAGATACAGAGTTTCTAATTATAGAGCTGCCAGATCCTATTAAAATGGTTTCAAGGCTGCCAGAAGTGGATACTGGATTTCTTATTTAAGGGGCCTACCTCATAGAATCTCAGCTTTGATTTTAGAGCGTCGAGCATTCGCAAGCTTTCCTCGTGCTGTTTTTCCTTTG
>JAHTLZ010000252.1:7224704-7239250 GCA_023846285.1 Phrynocephalus versicolor | reverse complement strand
TCTGGTACCGTATTTTTCTGTCTACAAGATGCTCCCAAGTATAAGACCCCCCCTACTTTTCAAACCCAAAATTGCAAAAAAAAAAAAAAAAAAAAAAAAAAAAAAAAAGAGAAAAAGGAGCCTGTTCAGGACGGATCCCCCCTATCTTCTTGCCCTGGACCCATCTTATACATGGAAATAAGACGAGGAGAGAACTACCTGGTTGCGAAACTCTAAATTTTGGGTTGGAAAAGTGAGTGTGTTTGTGTGGGCGGGGTCTTAAAGCCCGGGATACTCTTTCTCAGCTTCATTCACATTGAAACTGAGAAAGAGGAAACCACGCTGCCATTGCTGCCCGCTAGGTGAATGTTAAATAAATAACTATTTTTTAAAAAAAGCAACAGTCAGCTTTTCCAAGAGAAAAGGAAAGTTTGTGTTAGCTTCTAGTAAGTGTTAGAAACAGAGAGTGGGGGCAGGAAGAGACAGAGATTTGCTCCAGGAATTCTGTGTTCTATGAACACGAGTTGTTAGAAAAACTAAACTGGCTCAGTGTGGAATTTAGGGTTACGATGGGCTCTTCTTTCTCAGATTCCTTCACATTGAAGCTATGAAAGAGGAGCCCACACGGCTGCCACAGTTCACCCACCCTCAATTTTTAGCCTAATAATTTCAGGAAAAAATAGTGTCTCATAAGCAGAAAAGTACGGTAACGTCCAGCACTTATGGCTTTGATATTTACCAAATAAAACTGGTCCTCTGCACGGGTTTAATATTACTGGAGTACTAGTTGATTCTTAATGTGAGCTTTGCCAAAATCAGGAGTTTCATAAGCTCTGTCAGGAATACTTTCAATGCATAATATTCTACTAGCATTGGGTCTACTAACTGTAAAAAGTGAAACCTATTTCACTTGTTCCTTACCTCACTTTCGAGATCATCAGTAATCATTTGCTCCTGAAAGACAGAACAGAAACATATACTCAAAATCATATCTAATTATTTCCTAATATTAACTTTGTAGACTGGAAATACACAAGTTGCTGGGGAAGCAAATATAAGGATTTTAAATGGAGTTAACATAACAGAAGTAACATAATTAAGCCTTCTAAACCATGATTACAAATCTATCCATGATTACAAATTTATCTTTTACCTCATTCAGTTGTAGCTGCAGCTGACTTATTCTGTTTAGCAGCAGTCCATGTTCCTGTTGGATCTCTCTCAGTTTTCCTTTTAAATTTTCATTCTCACTTTCCAATCCCTTGAATAAAAAGAAGCTTCTTAAATTTTATGTCACTTATCCCAAAGATAAAAATCTAGAGAACAGTTAACAAATTCAAATAAAGCTAGCGGCCACCATTTTTTAAAATGGCCGATGGCCACTAATAGCTGCTATCATACATTTGGAGACTATGAATACTTCAAGGCATGGTATCCAGCCTGTTAAAAGATGAAAGTCCATCTACTGTTGATGCTTCAACCCAAGCCTTTCCCTTGGGTTGAACAGTGTTGGCGAACCTATGGCATGGGTGACAAAGGTGGCACTCAGAGCCCTTTCTGGGGGCACCCAACATCGCCCCTTCACACCCACCTGAATTCAGGTCAAATTGCTGTATTGGCACTTTGCGAAAAATTAGTGGGTTTTGAATCACAGTTTGGGCACTCGGTCTCTAAAAGGTTCGCCATCACTCTTCTAGACTAACAGGTTTTATTCAGTAACCCAATTTTTTACTCTTTAAAGTGTCAAAATATTCTTTCTTGGTTGTGCTGCAGTTCAAATTGTATTCCTGCCAGAAGGGAGCGTTCTAAAATTTGCCCAAAATAAGAGAAATGTACACCAAGCCCAGGACTTTTCTTTCACCTGAACATTCCCATGCTCTTTCCAACATGCCTTAAAACTTCCTTCTTCCGAGACGTTCGGCTCACTCCACTTTGGCCGCATACTGGTCACCTGTTATTCAGCATTAACAAAGAGAACTGTCAAAGTATAAATCAAGGAAAACATCATCAGGGAAAACAGCACTGCAATGTATGCTCAGCTGACCGCACCCATTACAGCTATAGACTCACAGAACTCTATGATTCTATGATTAACTCTATGATTCTATTTTGAACATTAGGAAGAACTTCATGACAGTTAGAGCTGTTCGGCAGTGGAATATGCTGCCACAAAGGAGGGTGGTGGAGTCTCCTTCTTTGGAGGTTTTTAAGCAGAGGCTGGATGGCCATCTGTCAGAAATATTGTGATGGGGTTCCTGCATGGCAGGGGGTTGGACTAGATGGCCCTTGAGGTCTCTTCCAACTCTATGATTCTATGATTCTAAGTTCTTGAATTCCACTCAGGTGATGCAGAGAATGGATAAATAGGGGGAAGCTCTTTCCCTTCTCACGCAATACCAGAATCAGGGGTCACCCACTCAAATTGAGGGTTGGGACAGTGATAATAGGCAAAAGAAAATACAGCGGTGCCTCTTAAGATGAATTTAATTCATTCTACGGGTCAATTCATTTTACAAGAAATCCATCCTACAAAACGCAGTTTAACATGGTTCCCATAGGAATGCATTGAATTCCTCTTGCGAGGCATCCCATAGGAAAAATTCGTCTTACGAGGTTTTCCTGTTCCCGGAAATTTCATTCGTCTTATGAGCTTTTCATATTAAGGGGCATTCGTCTTTCGAGGTACTACCCAGCATTTACCCAGCATTTTGTTAGTCTGTGGAACTCCTTGCAGCAGGATGTGGTGATGGCATCTGGCCTGGATGCCTTCCAAAGGGGATTGGACAGATTCCTGGATGAAAAGTCCAGTGGCGGTTACAAGCCATGATGGGGATACCTGTTTTCTCTAGGCTTAAAAGGAGGGTACCTCAAAATGCCAGACATAGGGAAGTGGTATCAGGAGACAGGTAGCTAGTGGTCTTCTGGGCTGCCAGAAGCATCTGGGAGTGGTGGGGCCACTGTGAGATACAGGAAGCTGGACTAGATGGGCCTTTGGCCTGATCCAGCAGAGTTGTTCTTATATTAACTAATTATCTTATATTAACTAATCATTAACTAATGATTGTGGGTCCTGATGGCAATTTTAGTGATGTGTTTTTAATGTATCGTAATTATTGCATTTACATGTTTTTATTGTTCTAATTTTGTTGTATTTTGATGTTTTAATTGTCCATTTTGATTGTGAGCCGCCCAGAGACCTTTGGGTAGTGGGCGGCATACAAGCTATATAAATAAATAAATAAATAAATATTCAAGACTGTAGGGTTCACAGCAAACACTGACTCTTTGGTCTCAGTTCATTCTGAGAAAGGCTGCAACCACTTGTGATGACCAATATACCAATAATATGCTTCCAGAACTCAAACTTGTTATATATATGTAATAGCCCTTTCCCAAGATATACATTTAAGATCACACATCCTTACCCTGAGTAAAGGCTGCCCTTTCTTCATAACTTCATAGCTGGCTAAAAAGAAAAAGGAATATTTTGTATAGAACACATTTCTAGTAACTTTAAAAGATATCTACCAATTTACTGTCTAATCAGACTTTATAGTAATGAAGTACAGTGACAAAATCAGGTACAGCACAAGATGTTTTTAGATGGATTCAGAAAGGGAATAAGGTATGAAAGAAAATAAATAACAAACCTCCTTTAATAAGTTACCAGTTTTTAAAAGGAAAATAATTGTTTGATACTTCAAGTCTGTAACAGCATGAAAGGAGAAGTTACTTGCATGTAACTTTAGCTCTTGGAGTGGTCATCTATGAACTCACACAGATGAATCTGCCTCTGTAGAACAGCAGTTCGAAACACTCCAGGGCTCTACAATGCCTACAGTTTCTCCTATCTATCCCAAATAAATGCTTTCGAACTGCTGGGTTGGTAGGAGCTAGGGTTATCAGCAGGAGCTCGCTCCGCTGCGTGGCACCTGGGACTCGAACTGCCAAGCTGCTGACCTTGCAGCCGACAGTTTTTGGAGTCTTAGTCTGCTTAGTCCCAAATAAGCATGCTTTAAATCCTTCTTAATGGCTTTACTCAGTTCCCCAACATTTGTCGCCTAATATGTCTAAATGGTGACAAGCTTGGGGACTTGTGTGAGTTGACAAATGACCCCTTGAGGATTTCGAGTTACTAGTAAGTAAGCTGTCCTTCTTTGTGATCTCTGGGGCCACCCCAGCTGGTTCACAGCAGTGACTCTGTGATTCCCAGCTGTTGGTACACAGCTGGTGGGAAGCTGCGTCAACATTTAGGAAAGCACACATTGTCCAAGCAAGATATCAGACCGTGCTCAGACATCCTGTCTATAATGAGTCATGGGCGTCAAAGGAAACTAGCTCAGCCAGTACTTCCTTGTCTCCCTGCTCAGCCCACCAAGCACGGAGACTCTTCATCCTGCCTCCTTGCTGGAGTGGTTGGCTGTGCAGGCCTGTGAGGGGCATCAATGTCAAGGGAGGCCCCAAAGGAGAAAACAAGAAATCAGGATTTCTCAGCAGTTGCCCCACACCTACGGAACAACTTTAAGATTTGGAACAGCTGCAGGTGACTACGAAGGCTTCCTTGCTATTAATTTAAAAAGGAAAAAAGTTGAGTGCCCTTAGATTGATGCTTGCTTTGAAGTAAAGAGAGAAACACCGCTTTTACTCCTACCACCAAACACAAGCAATACATACCTTTATTGTGCTCATCGATGGCAGGCTTTAGCAAAGCCAAGATTTCAACACTGTCACCAATCCGTGCATAGTAAGAGCAGTCATGGCCCAGGGCATCAACCAAATTGACATCTGCACCATTTTCCAGTAAAACCTCTACCGCGTCCTTGCAGCCATATTCGCAGCCTAACATCAGGGCAGTCCTAAAGATGAAAAAAATAAATTGCAGGTGGACCTCAGAAATAGGAATGGAAAAACGTGACATATTTTCACTCCTTAGACCAGGCGTGTCCAAACTTCAGCCCTCCAGATGTTTTGAGCCACAACTCCCACAGTCCTTTGTCATTGGCAATCTAAGCTTAGAATTCTGGGAGTTGTGGTCCAAAACATCAGGAGGGCCGAAGTTTGGACACCCCTGCCTTAGACCATGGCAGGTATTATATACTTATAGAGTCATAAAACAGTGAAGAAGGGGAAATAAGACCATCAAGTCCAACCCCATGGCCAATACTGGAATACGTATCAAAGAATTCCTGCCAGGTGGTTGTCTAAATTTCTCTTGAATGCCTCCAATTTGGGAGCACTCTCCACCTCTTGAGATAATTGGTTCCATTGCTGTACAGCTCTGGAACAAGAATCACGTATCGTGCGAATAACCCACTGGCTGAAATCTTGCTCCAGAAGCTGGTTTTGTTGGTTTTGTTTTTAGAAATAAAGCATTGCTGATTGCTACTGATGGCCCCCGGGGCTGATGTGGAGTCTTTAATAACTAATATCAAAGACAGAAGCTGTCATTTTCAATAATTAAAGACTCCCACCCGTGTCCTAAACTTTCCAGTGGGTTCCTGACAATTAAGCACCCCATGGAAGCGTCAGACCTTCAGGGAAAATGTTTTATTTCTGAAAAACCACCATGGCTGCTGACGTTGTCAGCCTTATGAAGCATAACTTACCGAACAGGAATTTCAGCAACTCAGTACTCTTATTAGAAGATTATGTTTTACAACTCTATGGTACCATCCATGAAACTGAATGGTGGCAGATTCAGGAATGACCGAAGAAAGTACTTATTTATATAGTATCAAGTCAAAGAATGGAATTCACTATTACAAGATGTAAGAATGCCATCAACTTGGAAGGCGTTAAAAAGGGACTGGGCAAATTTATGGTCATAAATGGCTATTAGTCATGCGCTTAAATATTCCTCAAGAGCTATAGGCAATATGCTTCCCAATATCAGTTTGCTGGAAAACGAAAGGGGGTGCTACTGCACTTGCACCCAAATGTGTCCTCAGAGGTACAGTCACCCCCCCCCCGCCTATTGCGGGGGTTAGGGACCTGACCCGACCAACGATAATTGAAAATCTGCAATATGCAGATGCATGTCGGGTTGGGCCTGGGGGGCCTAGCTGGGGACGCTTGTACTTACCCCCAGCCTGGTGCTGCCCCAAACGGCCCTGCGAGGGCCTTCCCAGGGCCTCCTTGCAAACCGGAAGTGACTTCCAGTACTGGAGGTCACTTCCGGTTCGCAGGGAGGCCCTTTTGGTGCCTTCAGAAGGCCTTGGAAGGCAGGCCTGTTTGGGGCAGTGCCAGTCCTGGGGTAAGTACGGGAGGCCTGAAATAGGCTTCCCCCCCTTACCCAGGGGGCCTTTTTCCATATACTGCGGTCCCATGATATGGCGGGACCTCAGTATATGAAGCACGAAAGGGCTGGGGACGAATGTAAACAAGCAGCTAACAATCCAAATTGGAAGGTTACGATACTGTGGTTCCTTGAGTTATGAAGTTAATTTGTTCCTCGTGATACTTCACATCTTTAAATTTTCATAACTCGAAATCGAATGGGGCGCAATGCACCCTGGGAATTGAAGCCTTCCACAAGATTTCTGTATCTCGAGGCATCCCATAGTAAAAATTTTGTATCTCGAGGTTTTCATGGAAGACCTCCATTCCCAGGGGCACTGTGTCCCTGGACGGATTTCCCTTTGAAACAAAAAGTGAAAATTAAAATTAATGGAGAACATACAAAAGGAATTAAAATAAAAAAGGGAACAAGACAAGGATGTCTCTTGTCTACACTTCTATTTATCTTGACACTGGAAGTTCTTACAGAAGAGGTCAGGAGTAGTAAAGAAATAAAGGACTGAAATTAAAATTACAAGCCATCGTTAATTATCTATTATTTACATGGGAAGAACAAAATAATTTAGCAGATAAATGCCTAGATACAATAAAAGAATATGGAGAAATGGTGGGGATTAAAGTGAACGGTGAAAAAGCAAAAATTTTAGTGAGAAATATGGAGCAAGAAGAGATAGAAAGACAACTGAAATAAAATTCCAGGAAGTAAAAAAGTGAAATATTGGGGAATCTACATCATGAAGAAAACTACAGTGGCACCTGGTTTATAAGCACCCCAGTTTGACCAATCAGGAGCTGTGCAAGGACATGCATCATCCCACCTCCCTGTCTGATTGGCCAGCGCCAGGGAGAAGGAGAGATGACGGGTCGTAGACTGCTTCCTGATTGGAGTTTTGCCCCACATGACCCAAAGGAAATTAAGTCAGTGGTTGATTTCATTCCAGAGGCCGGTTCCCGCTTCCCAACGGCAGCTGTGCTGCCATGTTTCATTTCGGAACTGGAAACCCTTCCGAAGCAAACCACCCATCTCTGCTCAAATCTTTTCTGCTTTGAAGCAAGTTGACTCACATCTGATCAAACATTTGTTTCACTGCTTAAGATATCGGAAAGAATTATTTAAAAGCATATGGTTGCATCTACTTTCAGGTACTAGACCAACACATTACCGGTTCTGCTTGTCTCTTGCATTAACATCAGCATTTCTGTCTAGCAGAAGCTGACAGATGGTGGGACGGCACATCTGAGTGGCCAGCACCAGCGGTGTCCTCCCATCCTAGACAGAAAGAAAGGTCAAACATCAAAGAAATTGCAATTACTTTGATCTACTCAGGGAGAATGCTCTGAAAGGGGCAGATAATTACTTACTGCATCTTTGGCATTCACCAAGGCTCCGTGGTCACACAGCAACTGTACGCTAGATGGACAATCTGACATTGCTTTGGAAAACAGAAGTATGTGACACTGTTAGCAACAAAGAGGAAATTTCATGTGTTGATCAAGATGCTAATCTGCTTTAATAGCATCTAGTAGCCATCATCTTCGTAATATAACCGAATTTCTGACAACAAATGCTCAGTATGGCTACAGAGACCTGTTTGGATGAGGCCAGCAAGTTAATCTCACTTTGCTTTGCCCACCAGGGCTCCCTGAGCAGCAGCGAGCAAAATATGAGAAATGGGGAGGCAGAGTTGCAGTGATCTCTTGAGAGCCTGTCCTCTTCAACAATATTCAACAATTCTTTGGATTCAAGTGTTTATAACTGGAAGTGGAAATCCTGGACAATACAGATTCTGTTCATGCACCACCCACATTACTGCTTAATAGTCTCCATTTCTTAACCAACTGTGCTGGTCTTGATAATGGCATTGACGTCCAGGTAGCTCACTGTCCTGGAAGCCTTCAACATCCATGCTGAGATTTTGTTTAAGGGGGCTTAGGACTTCGTTGTTCATTGTTTTGACTTATATATCAGCGCAGCGCTATAGCACTCTCTGTCATATTCTCCATGACAACCATCGGGTCTCTCCAAAAGGTATCTGCCCCCAACCATGAAACAGGGACCTGTTTAGAATCATAAAGCTGGAAGTGGCCTACAAGACCATTGAGTCCAACTCTCTCCTCAAGGCAGGGATACACATCAAAGGATATCTGCCTGGTGGCTGTCTAAATTTCTTCCTGAATGCCTGCAGTGTTGGGAGCACTCTTCCTCTCTTGATGTAATTGGTACCATTGTTGTACCACTCTAACAGTTAGGAAAGTTTTCCTAATATTCGGCCAAAAGCTGGGATCTCTTAATTCAGGCATGCCCAAACTTCGGCCCTACTGATGGTATGGTTTCTCTTCCACACAGTTTCTTAAAAAATCCTCAAGCTAGTTTCCCCCAGTTACATAACAGATCACAAGCAGTACCTTACTTTCATGCTGTTGTATAGCCACCAGAGTAGCAATTTGCTACTAAACTGAAATGAATGAATAAATGTAAACCTGGATCAATGCTTCCTTGTGTTCACTTTCCTGGTTGAACACACATATTTTTTACTGCATTCACAAGAACCACTGCAAACGAGTACCTTTTCTTACCTGCATCATGAAGAGCTGTGCGCCCCTGCAGATCCACATTTTCCGTGGGGCAGTTGTACTATCAAAACAATCAGACATATTTTATCTTGATGAGGCTAACGTTTAAAAATCAAAACAGCACGAGAGCTGTAACTAATCCATGATTTCTATTTTTAGCTGTATATACAGTATATTTAATGATGTAAGCCGCCTTGGATTCTTCTTAAGGAGAAAGGCAGGGTAAGAGTACAATGGTACCCCAACTTAAGAGCAGCTCGACTTAAGAGCAATTCGACTTAAGAGCAGAAAACTATTGGCATTTTAACTGTGACCTTACAAATTTTAGATATGGTCTGCTCTACTTACAAATTTCTTTTTGAATTTTTTGATTTTTTAACTTTTTTCAATTTTTTAGATAGGAACCACAACTTAAGAGTAATTCGACTAAAGAGCATATATTCGGAACGGATTAAATTTGCAAGTTAATGTACCACTGTATTTTGAATACCGTTTCCCCCCTGTCTATAAGACATTCCCAGGTGTAAGACGATATCCACTTTCCAATAAAAAATTACGGAAAGATGAACCCGTCTGGGACAGATCCTCTCTGTCTTCTTGCCCTGGACTTGGTAGGCGGGTTGGCCGTGGCACAAGCGTGTCTTTCTCAGCTTCAGTGTGAAGGAAGCTGAGAAAGAGGAGCCCACACCACTGCTGCCCACCAGGTCCAGGGCAAGAAGACAGCTGGAAGGAACGGCAACCATTCCTAGCCGTGTTCTAAGGAAACAGAAAACAGCAGTGTTTTCCCGGCAGTCACTTCCTTTCTTCCTGCCAGTCTTTCTTCCTCCATCTGTCTGGCAGTGCCAGAGGAGGAGGAGGAGGAGGAAGAGAGACACAGACCACTCAAATGGCACCTTGCCAGACTCTTTGTGGCCACCCGTGCCTCTGCTGCCACCCGCGGGAGGGAGGCGAGAGATGCAGGCATGGGGAGCGCGGAAAGGCCAAGCCAGTGGGGGGCAGGGAGGAGCGCCAGTTCTTAGTTAGTTGTTAGTCTGTGGAACTCCCTGCCACAGGATGTGGGGATGGCATCTGGCCTGGATGACTTCAAAAGGGGATTGGACGGATTCCTGGAGGGAAAGTCCATCACAGGTTACAAACCATAACAGAGATGTGCCATCTCCAGGGTTAAAACCGGGGTACTTCAGGGTCAGATGTAGGGGAGGGCTATCAGGAGACAGATATCTAGTCTCATGCGCTCCCAGGGGCATTTGGTGGGGCCACTGTAAGATACAGGAAGCTAGACTAGATGGGCCTTTGGCCTGATCCAGCATGGCTCTTCTTATGTTCTTTATGGTGGTCAGCTTCCCCCTCCCCTCATGAAGGGGGCTTTTTGTGTCAGCTTTGAGTCAGGCCAGGCCAAGGGCAGCATTTTGAGACTGGAGTGGGGTGGCGGAGCGGTCTCGGGGAAAGGGGTTCGCCTCTGCTTTTCTCACTCAGGCAAAGCAAGGAGTTTGAAAGCTCACTTCTGCCTCAGACCCTCCCCATCTTCTTGCCCTAGACCTGGCAGTGTGGGCTCCTCTTTCTTAGTCTCTCAATCCCAACCTCCATGTATAAGCCAACCCTCAATTTTTAACTTCACCATATTAGAAAAAAAAGCCTGCATCTTATAAATGGAGAAATGTGGCAAAATAAATAAATGTGAAAATGCCAAGAGTCCTCCAAAAACATTTTAATAATAGCATTTTAGTAAAAATTCTGCAGGCGTAACAGAAAGGTGCCAGACACAGAAACCACCCGTTGTTCTCTGTCTAGCTCAGCATGGTGTCCACTGTACCAATAGTACCTCTGGGTTTCAAAAAGATACCCTGTTTCCCCAAAAATAAGTCCTACCCCAAAAATAAGCCCTAGTGTATCTTCTTGGGGAAAAAATAAATATAAAACAGTGTCTTAATTTTGGGGAAACACGGGTATACTACCCAAATCTCCGAAAATCCCCGAAAATAAGACCTACCCCAAAAATAAGCCCTAGTGTATCTTCTTGGGGAAAAAATAAATATAAGACAGCGTCTTAATTTTGGGGAAACACGGGTATACTTTCCAAATCTCCGAAAATCTCCGAAAATAAGACCTACCCCAAAAATAAGCCCTAGTGTATCTTCTTGGAAAAAAAATAAATATAAGACAGTGTCTTAATTGTGGAGAAACACGGGTATACTATCCAAATCTCTCTGACGAGCTTGGGACCTTAACCTGAAATAGCTGCATGCAAAGGGTTCCTTGGCCACTAAATTACAAGATTTGAAGTTCACTGTTAGACTCTGTAAGCAGCTGAAACGCTTTAATGATACAGGATGTTTCACACAAACAAAGGTGTTACTGGCTTAACTCTGGTCTACTTTCTACTTGGTTGGTGTTTTTTTTGGGGGGGGGTGCCCAAACAATGACTGTAGAGCATGTTTACTTTTTACATGGAATAAACAATGTTCCAAGCATCCAGTACCTGCAACAGTTTTTGTAGACAAAGCGCATGTCCATATTTCGCAGCTAGGTGCAAAGCATTCCGTCCTGAAAAGGTTACAGCAACAAAGAGAAACTCAATGAAATAAAGAAAGACATGCAACATAATTTAAAATTGATAACCACAATAGATCTACAGATTGTACAGATTTTATGTTATACAAAGTATGTTATACCAGGGTCCACTGTACAGTGCTGGTAACATGTCAAACTGCTGTTGCTAGCGTTGATAACTTTCCTTCTTGAAGTGAGAAAATTGAACTAAGAAAATGATTCACATGAATGTAATGTGAATCTCTTCATTGATTGTGCTCTTCTGTAAATAAACAAGCTCAAAGGGGAAATATGCTTAACAGAATTGCCTATGGGGCAAATCCGTACAACATAAAAATGGTCGCGATTAAGGGATTATTCTGTTTTCAATACATTCCTATGGGATATTTGTATAAAGGAAAATTTGCTTAACATAATTTCATTTGGAACGAATGAATTCCTTTATACAAGGTAGCGCTGTATTGATAAAGTTGCAAGATTTGGTGGCGCAATGCAAAACCGGGTGGAGGCTGAATGTGGTTCCATAGGCAGAGCTCAACCATGGTTCGTCATTTGGACACCTCATCTTCCTCCACGCCTTTCATTTTACTACTGGAAACAACAACAACAACAAAAAAGAAGTCCAGTAGCCATGACTCAACTCCCAGATAAACGCACCTGGATGACTGAGAATCTTCACAGACGTACTGGAAACAAAACATCTCAATTGCAAAATGCATGCAACGTACAAGTGACTGGGAGTCAGATAGTATTACAAGGACAGTACACAACCTTCAATTTTCCGGAAGCTATTTAGTGCTAAAATAATTTAGATTCACTCACCTTTCCCCCCCCCAAAAAAATGTTATAAAATCATTTATCTCAAATCTTTCATGAGCATTTTTGGGAAGATTTTGGTACAAATGCATTCCTTTTATTTTAAATAAATAAATATACCTGCTGCATCAGTAGCCACAATGTCAACCCCGTGTATGAGAATGGCATTCAAACAGTCAAGGTTTCCTTTGGAGGCTACAACATGGAATCTAAATAAAAAAATAAATCAAGTTAATGTGAGAACAGAGATCATTTCATATCTTCATCACACAGGTACTTTAGCATACATACATCCAACTCTGATATGAGTGTTCAGTGAGATGTATCCCCAAATTATGCACACAGAAGAGACAAGGTGGGGGGGGGAGGGAGAGAGAGAGAGAGAGAGAGAGAGAGAGAGAGAATGGGAGTTTTAAAATTAAAGTTGATGAAAAAATTGCAATGTAGAAGAAGGGATTAAACATAAATCGGGGGTTCTTGACTCATTATCAAATTTGATATTACCATATTGCCATTTTTTCATGGTCTACAAGGTAAAAACTCTACATTGCAATTTTTTCATGGACTTCAACTTAAAAACTCCCATTTTCTCTCCCCCCCCTTCCACTACCTCTCTGACCTGATCTGATCTGGTTTCTGTCACTTGAGGAATTTACCTCCCATACTAATTAACTCTCCCTCCTCTTCTTCTCCCTCCTCCTCCCTCCCCTCCCCTATCCACCCCCCCAACTCTATACACCACAGCCAATCAATATTTGGTATGATATGTATTTCTCCTACTATACAGTATCTCACACCTCATTCTGCTGCTATGTCTGAAGAAGTGCACAGGTGCACGAAACGTCACATTAAAATATGAAAGTTAGTCTTTAAGGTGCCACATGTTTGTGTCTTTTGTTTTGTTTTGTTTTTCTTTGATTTTTGCAAGAAATTCTTGAAAAGACCAACACGGCTACCCTCTATGAAATAAATAACATGTCATAACAATATAGTGTTTCAAGTGCCAAACTGTCAATCCTCCTTTATTCGTGGAGCTCCATGTTGTTTTCCCCACCCATCTGGATTAATAAAGCAAATGCTGTCCGTTTTTGAGACTTGTTATCTTTAAATGTGATTTTTTTCTGGAACAACTGTGCCAAAACAGATCTGATGCATAAAGGCATGGACTTCACAAGATCGTGTCTACAGCACTGCTATTATCTAACAGGGAGGTTACCCGATGAAAAAATGAGATAAAACTAGTCTGGCAGGATTTGTTCATAACACATCCATGTTGGGTTTGAAGTAATTTCTACATTGTTTTGGGGGTCCTTGTCAAGTGACTGCTTTATAATTTGCTCCAGAGTTTTTCCTGGGATATATGTCAGAATGACTAGTCTATAGTTTCTAGATTCCTCTTTTTTAACCTCCTCCAATCATCTGGCACTTCACCCATCCTCCATGTTTGTGATCTCTTTAACCAGTGCTTTCAATACTCTTCAATGTAGTTCATCAAGCCCTAGAGATCTGAGCTCATTCAAAGTAAAAAAGTATTCCTTAACTACTTGTTCAAGAATCTCAAGTTGCAATCCTAACCCCTCCCTTTGTACTTCACACTTGCCTGGAGGATCCTACACTGGGTGGGGAAACTGGGCTGAAGTAGGAATTGAGCAATTCTGCCTTTTCGTTGTTGTCATAATTTTTGCATCCCCATTAAGTAGCTGAGCTTTGTGATGATGCCCATGCTTGAAGAAAGCTGTTTTGTTGCTTTTAGCTGATCTTTAATTTCGGCTGATTCTCAGCTTTTACCTTCCTAACACCATCGCTGCAATTCTTTGCAACTTGCCTGTACTCGGTGCCCTGGTATTCTTTCTACTTCCCATATGTGTCCAAATTTATTCCCAGGTGTTCTCTATGAACCCACATGGGCGATGCCCCCCTTTAATTTTCAACATGGCAACTTCCCCCGAGAGTTCCATTTGTTGCCACTCTATCCACCAAAGATCTCTTGGTTAGGATCAAGTCCAGGACAGCTACTCCTTTGATGTCTTCCTCCAGTTTCTAGAGGAGAAAATCATCAGCCACAGAAGACAGGAATTTCTTAGGAGGGCCATGCTTGGGAGAACTGCCTCTCAACAAGTGTCAGGATAAGTGAAATCTTCCATTACTACTGTATTGTGTCTCTGACATTCTTGCAATTTGTATTGTAAAGGTTTCGTGTGCATATTCTGCTTGATTGGCTCGTTGGTAATACCCCTCCCTTTTTAACCATTATCCAGATGCTTTCAATGGGATAACCAAGCTCATCCTTCTGTATTTCTGTGGAGGAATCTGTATTTTTACATATAATA
>JAHTLZ010000252.1:7185676-7205721 GCA_023846285.1 Phrynocephalus versicolor | reverse complement strand
TTATTATTATTATTATTATTATTATTATTATTATTATTATTATTATTATTATTATTATTTACAGTGAACCCTTGTATAACAAACAGTTTGTATAACATAAAACCTGTACAACATAAAAAATTCCAGAGATAGGGGAAATTTGCTGAACAGAATCGCCTATGGGGAAAATCCGTACAACATACAATGGGCTTACTCCATTTTCAATGCATTCCTATGGGAAATTTGTATAAAGGAAATTTTGCTTAACAGAATTTCATTTGGAACGAATTAATTCCTTTCTACAAGGTACCACTCTATTATTTTATAGTTTTAGTTTATAAAACCCTCCATAGCTTGGGACCAGACTACCTGGCAGAGCGTATCGCTCAGCGATCCACCTCGGCCCGTTCTGTTCGGCAGGCGCGAGCGCACTTGCTGCGGGTCGCCACCGTCCGAGAAGCCCGGAAGACAAGTACTCGGACCCGGGCATTCTCGGTGGCGGCCCCTAGCCTTTGGAATTCCATCCCTACCGAAGTGCGCTCTGCAGAGTCCCTGCTGGCCTTCCGGAAGGCTTTAAAAACCTACCTTTTCCAAGAGGCCTTTGGCGATTCTTATTCTTAGTTTTTTTTTCCTTTTCTCTTCTCCGCCATCATACGCTTTAGTTGATGAGGTGCCACTAGGTTTTACTGTTCTTAAATTTATTGTTGTAATTTTATTTGTTTATCCTTGTACTTGTATGGCTAACATAGCCCTCGTAAGCCGCTTAGAGTTCGTTTGAAGATAAGCGGGATATAAATGCAAAAATAAATAAAAATAAAATAAAATAAAATATTATTATTATTAACTGTCTTAAGTCCTCTTGCCGAGAAAGGTGGGGTATAAATATTTTAAAGTAAATGTAAAGCGGCAGTGAGTGTGTCCATGGCATGTGCCTCCTTTTACAGTCTTAAAAACACATTTCACTAAAGAAAAAAAAAACTTGGACATAATTCTTTGCATCATCTCAAAGTGAAGCGACATGACACAGAAGTGGAATGAATACCTGCCTTACCAATTTCATATGCAAGCATTCCACATCAAGCACATTGTTACAAATATATAACACACCCCTCAAACTAGAAGCCGTCGACAATGATGTAAAATACATACTTTAAGAAGTCATGCAAGTAGTTCAACAGCAAGGCCAAACTCTTCTCATCAAGAGGCGTGTAAGCAAGCATTGCTCCAATCCGGACTGGGGTCACAGTAATTAAGAACAAACAAACAAGATGTTAAGACAAACTTTTATCTGATTCAAAACAGATAAATTGTTTATATCCAGTTACTATAGAAAAGGATTGCATAACCATGTAACAGTCCTGTTGAAATGAGCAGATCCGCCTACTCCTGAATTCTGTTCTTAAAAAAGGAAATCAGACAGATGTCTTTGGGAAATCTATGAACAGAGCAGTTCACCCTTTCACTTGTATTTCCTGGCAACTTGCATGAACAGCCTTGATCTCAGAAATAATAAACCACTATCATGTTAGTCACCAATGTTGGGTTCAGCTAAGTGCAGAAAGGAGAAAATTAGCTGCTGTTGTGGTAGTTAGGCTTGCTGGCTGGGTAGCTGGGAACCACAGCTTGGAAGGTAAATCCTCCTTAGAGCCTGCCAGGTGAAGAGCCAGCCTGTGTGGACGTGGGCAAGCCACAAAGTCTCAAAGTCTCCCAGAGGAAGGGAGTGATAAACTACTTCTGAGTACTCGATACCCTGCAAAGAGTTGCTGTAAGTTGGAATCAATTTGACAGCATTCAATTACTATCACCAGATTGCTTTGAAAAAATGACCCATTTGTGCAAGCAGTTTTTCTAAGCCTTACTGCTGCTACTGGAGGCAGTGAAAGTCAAAACAACCGTAGCACTCCCTGTTCCGAGAAAAGGGTCAGACGTTATTAAAAAGGCATCCCTATCTAACATAAAAAGACTACACCTTGAAGCTAAATCTACATCTCACTGAGAGTTCGCTCCATGGACTTGACATTTCTATCCAGCAGAAAGTCCAATGTAACTTTCCTAAGAGCCATTAAGACCCCACAACATACACGCTATCATGTACTTATTACATCCACATCTGACTTATGCATATAACAATAGTGTTCTAACTGTAGCTCTCATTACAATTTCAAGTGGATTTGGTGTGTGTGTGTGTCTGTGTGTGTGCGCACACACACCAAAAAGTAATAAAATACACTTGAGAAGGAAGCCAGTCTAAATAAAGGAAATGAAATGTGAAATTTGTCAGAGAAGTGGAGGCTTTTATTGCCGTTTTTCGTGCAGGTGGCCACATTCACAAATTCAAAACATAAGTATGTTGGCAAAAAAAAAGGAAGCTCCTTATAAAAAGCAGTTTTAGCTTTCCCAGTAATAACATACATACCAAACAGCCGCAGGAGGTGAGGCGCTCCATACACCTGTGACATTGGCGCATCAGGATGATCTGCTAAGATTTCTGCATACTGTGGTCTCTCAAATTTATACAGCAGTTGAGTCCCCAGCATTACATTGAAGTACTCTTTGATGCCGGCCACTACTTCATTGACAGCATATTCTCTAGTACATATTAAGACAAATAAAACCATTTTAAGAGAATGCAAATATATCCACAATCAACAGAGAAAGAGACAGAGGTTAGCCCATCAAGCTCTTCCCATCCTTACAGCAATCCATCTCTCAGTTCATCTTTTATTGATCTCAATTATAATGCGTTTTTTTTCAGTAATAAGAACTGGGTTTCTTTCATAGGTCATTACTGCAAAGTAGAGATGTTTCCGTGAACCGCAGGATGGTTCACTTCCTGGATGATTTGTTACTCCGCCCCCTCCAGCAGGCAGCCAATCACCCTGGTTCCTGCTAGAGCTGTCTGAGTGGATGCCATGGATCAGCTGTTCAGCCAGGAACAAACCATGCAGAACCAGCATTTGGCAGTACAGTAGTCCCCCATTTATCGCGGGGGTTACCTTCCCTAACCACCCGCAATATACTGGGTCAGGCCTGGAGGCCTCCCCTGCGGCTGCAGCTGGGTTCAGAGGCCCTCCTCCTTCTCAACGGCACCACCACGCAGGGAAGCTATTGAGCAGGCAGGCGAAGGGAAAGTCAGGCGGGAGTGCCGGGGGGCTGAGAATGAACCCCAATCCCTCAGCTGACTGAGGCGAGAGGACAAAGGGCAAGGGAAGAAGGGAGTTAGTTTGGTTGTCTCTCTCTCTCTCTTTTTTTTTTAAAATACGCCCGGGCTCTGGCGCCATCTTGCCTTCCCGCTTTGTTTTCTGTTTGTGTTTGATCACTTGTTTTTATTGCTGTAAGCCACACAGAGTTCCCTTTGGGAAGATGTGCGGGATACAAGATAGATAGATAGATAAATAAATAAATAAATAAATAAATAAATAAATACATACATACATACATACATACATACATACATACATACATACATACATACATACATACATACATACATACGGAGAAGCTGCTGTTGCTGCTGCCCCAGCTAAGGCTCAGGCAAAAGTGGTCCGTTCTCAGCCATGCCATCCCGCCTGCCTTTCCTTTCTCCCACCCACTCACTCTACAGCTTTCAGGTGCAGCTGCACGTCTGGGAAAGTAGGAAGGGAGGAAGAGGGAAGGAGCCAGCCAGCAAATGAGGGAATGGAAGGGGTTGGCCAGCCAGCCAGCCCGCAAGTGGGTGGGGGAGGCGAAAGGCAAACGGTGGCCCTTTCTCCTCCTTCGTCCGTCAGTCCGTCCCTCCCAGCAGAGGCCTCCAGGCCTGATTGGAGGGCTCAGCCGTGGAGGCAGCCAGCCCCAGCCGCAGCCGCAGTGAAGACTTCCGGACCCAGGTCAGGAGGCCTCCACTGGGGCCACAAATGGGGATGGAAGCCTCCACTGTGGCCAAGGCTGGGTCAGGAGACCTCTGCAAGAGCTGCTGTCACCAAAGAGGAGGGGGCTGGCGGATCCCGTGATATAGTGGGACTGCAAAATTTGGGGCAAAATGTGCTGGGAGACTACTGTATTACAGTACTTTGTGGGAGCACTGTACCCCAAAAGGGCTTGAGGAAGCGGGGAAAAGGTTTTAAAAGCCGGGACTTTTTAACCCTCCCCCTCTTCCCCAAGCCCCGGGTTCTAGCTGATTGGTGCTGGGGAGGTGAAACAAAAGGTTTTTTTCCCCACAACCCAGTGCCAATCAGATGGAGGCCAGGGCTTGTGGGGTGGTCGGGAGAAGTGGCATGCCATGTGTAAAATGACTTTAAGCAACGGAGCCAAGCACTTGTCGAGTGCGGGGAGCAGTGAGCGATGTTTAAAATGACTTTAAGCAACAAAGCCAAGCTGGCTCAGTTGCGTAAAGACATTTTAAACATCGTGCACGGCCCACAATTTCTCTTATTAAGCCTATCTACAAACAGATGATTCACAAAAGAAGTTTAACTGTATTCCTAGGCCCCAGCCTAGCCACAGAAAAACACTTTGATCCAAATTTGATCCATGGACAGATTATCATTAACATACACTTCTGATAGACCCTTGTAAACCATTCCCTTCTCACTTGTTGTCCGTGTTGCCTCTTGACTTCTTGTAGTTTGCATAGTCCTCTAAAATAGAATCAACATTCTTCTTAGCAGGAAGATAGAAGAGCTATGGAAAAAAAAAACCAGACATCTAAGCCACCATAGAGGTGAGGAAAAAATATAACTCTCCCAGCCAAGGTAGAGGTTGGGACCTTTTAAATGCTGCATGCTTTTCTAGTAACAAAATATGATAACTGAAATTAGCAGCCTACAAACACAGCCACCACTGCAATGAGATTGTATCATATCAACCATTGAGAATGCTGCAGATGCTTTAAAATGATTATTCTTTCAAGTATAGTGGTACATCGACTTAACGACGTTAATCTAAGTCGGACAGCGGTTTCCCACAGGAATACATTGAAAACCAATTAATCCATTCCAGAGGGAAGAGATCAGTAGGTTTTCAATGCATTCTTATGGGAAGGCTGTCCCAAACCCCCTCAATCAAGGGTAGCCCAAGGCTGCTTTCTGCTTTCCCATCAGACAGCTGACTTTGACAGGTATGTCGGCTGCCTTTGATTGAGGGAGCGGCACCTTGGAAGGGAAGCACTTAACTCCGGGGAAGCGCTTCCCTTCCAGGGTGCCCGGGCTGCGGGAAAATGCATCCGTCCCAGGGATCTCCTGGGGTGGATGCATGTTCGCCCAGTCCGGATAGTGTGGAAGACAAGCAGCGAAGGAGAATCGCCACTTCCCTTGCAAGCCTCCCAGGCTGCGCAAAGATCAATGAGTGCTTGCTCTGCTAAGTTGGTAGGCAGAGCATGGACTCATTGATCTTCACCCAGTCCAGGAGGCTTGTAAGGGAAGTGGCGGAGGTAATCTGCAGCCATCGCTTGCCTTGCAAGATGCCTGGGTTGGCCAAAGATCCGTGGTCCCCAGTGAGCTTCATCTAGCCCGGGCACCTCCAGGTAAGCGCTTACCTGGAAGTAAGCGCTTCCCTTCCAAAACGCCCGGGCTGCCCGGCGTTTTGGAAGGGAGGCGCGATGCCCACCTCCTCCTCCTCCTTCTTGGTTGCTTCCATCTCTTTTGCAGAGACGGAAGCAGCCAAGGAGGAGGAGAAGGAGGTGGGCGGTGGGCAATGCTGCTCTCCGCTCCGCACAACAGGTGACTTTGGCAGGTCGGACCTGTGATGCGGAGCAGAGAGCAGCGTTAGTAAGTCAAATTATTTGGTTGTCGAAGCTACCGTAAGTCGAGGTACCATTGTAATAGATTTTCAGGTTTACCTGTTTCTGCCGAGTGATCAAATCCCAGTCATCTACAAGCCATGGTTTCAGTTCTTCAGGTATTTTTACCTTTACTTCAACCCGATTCATAAATGTTTCTTCCTGAAGAATAAAAAAGTACATTAATATGTAACTAATACCCTTGGGACCAAAGATGGGCCTACTACCTAACCCACCAAATTCCTATGCTGGATGAAACTCCCATAAACCATCCAGATGACTGGATGGCCATCTGTCGGGAGTACTTTTATGGGGATTTCTGCATGGCAGGGGGTTGGACTGGATGGCCCTTGTGGTCTCTTCCAACTCTATGGTTCTATTATTCTAATCATAGGATTGGCAGTTAAAACATCTGGATTATATCAGGTTGACTGTCTTTGGCCTAACACAAATTCCATGGAAGCCATGCATTTCTTGTTGTATCCAGCCTGATGGAGCTTACAACATATCAAAATATGCATGTATGTTCTCTTTGCTAATTAAGCTATCATACTTGGAAGGAGAAATGGCAAAAGCAGACTGTTTTTATTTTAAAAATTCAGGCATCCCTCAAATCTGCAAGATGTCCATCCCTTCCTTATGAAATTATTTAAGATCTTAGATGCTGTTGAATAATTGGGAATCCTGCTTTTGCATTGCTGACTAACAACATAGTAACAGTGTACTATCTATAGTCTAACAAGATAAATTCAATATGAAGTCCATCACAGATTGGATAGAATCATAGAATCATAGAGTTGGAAGAGACCTCATGGGCCATCTAGTCCAACCCCCTGCCATGCAGGAACCCCTTCACAATATTTCCAACAGATGGCCATCCAGCCTCTTCTTAAAAACCACCAAAGCAGGAGACTCCACCACCCTCCGTGGCAGCATATTCCACTGCCGAACAGCTCTAACTGTCATGAAGTTCTTCCGAATGTTCAAATGGAATCTCTTTTCCTGTAGTTTGAAACCATTGCCCCGAGTCCTAGTCTCTGAAGCCATGGAAAACAAACCTGTTCCCTCTTCAATATGATACTTACACTTTCAACAGTGGGATCTACTCGAGCCCTTTTCTTCCTGGGAGGCTGAGGATTCTCACTGGTGCTGCTGCCTTCACCAATTCCAGGAGCTACACACGAACACACACAGAGAATCACTGGGCATTTTTTAGCTGAACGTAAATGTAAATTTCTTCTCACACACATTTGAGAGGTCTAATGGACTGGACCTCTATCCAAAATCATGCAACCACTTTTTTTATTAATAACAAATAACACATGCTGAATTATTTAAGCATCATATATATTTTCAAAAAGAATGAAGGCAAAAGGAAAAGGGGATGGCTGAGAATGAGATGATTGGACAGTATCATCGATGCAACCAACATGGATTTGACCAATCTCCGGGAGGCCTGGCATGCTTTGGTCCGCGAGGTCATGAAGAATCAGACACGACTTAATGACTGAGCAACAACAACATTTTTAATGATACATTAAAAGATGGCAGTTCTTGAGAGAGATGCATCATTCCTTTGTCTTTTTCTTTCATTTAGCAGAAAGCAATAGGCCTGCTTAAAAAGTACTGGTCCCCAAATAGTATCAGATTCATCTTTCTTACAACCCCCAGCCACCATGATCCATAAACAGAGATTCTGAGAAAGCTAGTCCAACAATACCTGGGGATCCAAAATTAGGAACCATGATGAAAACATATTCCAATATATATATTTTCTTTAATGGGCATTATTAGTGACATTTAGTTGCTTACCTAAGCAACTAAACTATTTTGTTAACTCATTCAAACTCAACTAAAACTTCAAGAGGTGGCCTCTCATTAGTGTAGTTACAATTACAAGTAAGTGCTCACTTTAAAAAAAAATACCATTACAGGATTCCTCCAAACCCTAACATAGTACATGTGAAGATGTATAATACGAATAGATCAAAGCTGTAAATGAATTATCTGAAAAACATGTATTATCAAATGAGCTCTTTATTAGAAACATAAATAAATAAATAAATAAATAAATAAAAAATAAACCTCAAAATAATTACTAATAATTATTACTACTAATAATTACTAATTATTCTGAAGACACTTCTGAATCACTGCTCGATATAAATATCTACAGGTTCTACTTTGAAAAAAAATATACTGTCTGTGTTACTGGGAAGAAATTTTACACTGCCCAATAATTGTGGCAGAATGTTCATTTATTTGTTTGCTTCATTTATATATTTCCCCTTTCATCCAAGCAATATTCGGGGTAGTTAAAGCTAAAGACCCCACAAGACTCAGTCAAAAGCTTTAGGAAATGTTAAATCAGGATATTTCACTCTTCTTTTTCTCAGGTGCTGAACAAATTTAGGGATCTGCAATGAATCTAGATGTTAACCTGCCTCCAAAGTAAGTCTTCAATTGGAAGCCAGTATGCTGGATAAATTAGTAAAATCACATGCACGCAAAAACATTTTTTCAATCCAGAGAACCACAATAGAGTGACAGTTTAAGAAAAAATCTTACTTTTTTGTTTGTTCTTTTTAGTCTTCCTGCCAAAATGAAGAAATATGTGTTACCGCATATGCAAAGCAATTTCAGTACTATGTCCAAATTTAACCTTTAATGTCTTCTAAGCACAAAGGATGCAACCATCTCTAAGTCTCCTCAGGGCCACTATTTCACTGGATATACTTGGATGACACTCAGTGCATACAAGCCTGAAATCTCAGCATTTGCTAGAATAAAAACCTTACATGTTTCCAATTCTTTGCAAAGTACACGTTTTCCATTACTCGTGATATCTGCAAACACATAGTAGAAATAACTTTACTAACAATCTAAAATATAAGTAGCAGTGGGTATCCCAGAGCAGCAGATATTTTGACATATTTGGTCAGATAACAACAGGCATTAGTTAAGAATTGGTCTGATTTCCTTAAAGGTCGTAAATTTTCTTGCATAGTTGTCCTTTAAATACAGTAATACCTTGGTTTACAAGTACCTTGGCTCAAGCGTGTTTCGCAAGACAAGCAAACATTTCTTCAAAATCTTGTCTTGATCAATGAGCAATGTCTTGTAACACAAGCACTGGAGCAGGTCATATGATCAAAAGTGAGCCATTGTTCTCTCTCTCTCTCTCTCTCTCTCTCAGCTGTACTGGGGGTGATTGAGATGTTCTGTCTAAGGCAAGACTCAAAAGCAGAGGGAGGAGAGAGAAACATTTGTACCAGCCACAAATGTTTTCAAAGGTGAGTGCTGGTTAGAGGTTTGTTTCATTTTTCTTTATATTTGTATATAATTTATTTTTAACATCTTTTCTTATTTTTTCAAACCATTTCTAGTCATGGGGCAGCTAGTCAAGTGTACATATGGCTACAAATTGCATTTTATTTTATTGTCACATTAAAAACACCGAGTAAAATCCAACGGTTAGTTCCAAGCACAGCAGATTCTGCAGCCAGGTACATAAACCATGGTGTGGACGATGACTTCCAAACCAGTGGCTCTCAAACTGGGTGCCATGAGCGTATGCAAGGGGTGTCATGGCAATATTTAATTTTCACTAAGATTTAGCAATTTAACAGTAGAATCCATTTTTATAACATGGCAACACCATTATCCCCTTGTCTATGCTACGTCAGCCATTCCTTGGCCATTTTTGTGGTCGTACATCATTAGTTTCGAGTGGTACCGGGTTGTTGTCATTGCAAAAAAAAAGAAGATTCTAGTGGATTTTTCAATAAATTTGTATTATTTTCTTTTAAGAGACTGATTATTTAGTGAATATAATGCTTACTGCATAGCTAGAGACTGCGTACGTGATTATATTTTCATCATAGTTCTATAAAATTAAATAAAAATGTTTCGACAAGAAGTTAGTTTTAAAGTTACAAGGTAGACAAATTTGCAATTCATCACACATACTAACTCAGCAGATGTAATCAAAATCAGCCACATAACCATGATACTGTTTTGGGAGGGGCCTGCAATGGAATGAAAATTTGCATTTATTTGAATCCCTACTTTTATTGCAGAATTATGAACAACTGGCTAAAAACTGGGTCTTTAAAACATAAAGGTGGTAAACTCACTGAAGCTTCTGAAGCAACTGATTCAATGACAACCAGCATCATTGGAAGAGACAAAATAGGCCAGCAGACTCTCTGCAAGCCTAAGCCATTCAAGTTTGTCTGTCTCAGTTCGCAGAAAGGCAACTCATGACCAAAAAGAAATTCGAGGAAAAATAAGAAGATATTATCCTAGCTACCTCACGTTGTTTGGCTTTGTTCCGGTTGGGAACGAACAGGCACCGGAAGGGCAATGCGTTAACTGTCATAAAATCGCTGCTAATGGCTGCTTGGTTCTATCCAAATTAAAAAGACATCTGGAATCATTCCGATTTAGTACATGAAGGTAAAGAAATCCTCAATGTTAAGCGTCTTAATTGTTTACATAATTAGAAAAGGCCAGTCTATATTAAACCAGGTCTTTAGCTGGTGTTTGACTATTTGCAGAGAGGAGGCCAGACAGATTTCCACAGGAAGTTGATTCCATAATTGAGGGGTGACCACTAGGAAGGCCTAAATCCCCATCATCGCCTTTTGGGCCTCTTGGCATCGGCACCCTTAAGTGACCTGCCTGAGATGAATGAGAAACCCGGGCATTTCTTTTCAGGAGGACTTCAAAACCACACTTCAAAACTGGGCTAATGAACTACACCAACGTAGCCTATAATGAGCAATTTACTTTTTGCCCAGAAATAAACTTACCACGAAAACACTTCGGAGACAGTATGATGCAATAAGAATTAAAAAGTGTCTTCCCTGCTCATCATTTCCATGAAGACTATACTATACAACACATTGTATAAAGAAAACAACAACAAAATGTTAACAATCCATGGAGAAACTATGTAAATAAGGAAATTGGGAGCTCAGGATGAAGAGCCTGGTGTGGCAATCCATCTTTAACTCACCGCGTTGATATTGGAGGGGTCTCCAAACTGCAAACTGCATGCGCTCCATCTCGTCTGAAAAACCTAGGTACAATGGGGGTTGAGTTAAGGAGAGAGTGTCAGACCCAGCACATGGAACCTTAAGAGAACACAGTTCAGTTTGGAAAAAAATGACAAAATGTTAGGGAAAGTGGCAGACGTAGTCAGCAAATCCCTGAAAGTGGAGCCTCTTTGAACAATAACCGTACAGAAGTAGTGCCTATAAGGATTTGGACTACTTGCATTCCACTTCTTGTAAAGCACAACCTCCTCTTCAACTAAAGATTCTTAAAAGGTGGCACTTGAGTAGAAGCACCAGCAAATCTCATACATTGATTTGACAGAGAGCCAGAATCTGTGGTTAGGTCACCACTGTTAAACAAGGTGTTGTAAAGCTGCTTGCATCTGATAGAGCTCACAGTAACAGCAGTCCTGCATATAGCTAGATTACTTAGATCCCTCAGTAGCTGATAGGTAAGAAACAACCTAACTTTCCAGCTAGCATTCTAACTCCAAAATCTAAACTTCTGGCCAAGATGAATCTGATTTACAGTGCTGACATACAAACCTCCTAATTAATGTGTCTGTGTTTATTCTATCATTAATTCCAGATAGTCAAGCGATTTCCCCCATGTAATTATAAAGTGAACCAGAGATTTACTACAGTAAATCTGAAAATTTGCATTCAGTTTATGATTCAGGAAACTGCAAAAAATTAAAGGATTATGCCCACTTGGTGAACAATCAATATCATTTGAAGCTTTAGAAATATGCTTGTTAGAATTTTCAAGCGCAAAGATTTTGAAGGAAAGCCTTTTAAATAGTTTCTTACACTTCAACATTTTTCTGCTGGAGACCCGACGTTTTCTTGCCTGGAGCAGTACCTCTCATCTTTCCCTCTGCATACTGTTCCCTTTAAAAGGAAACAGACACACACACACAATTATTAGACTCATAACTGAATGCTATACCCATCCACTATACCACAGAAACTCTAGGAAAAGATGAAGCATCTGGAACACAGGAAACATAGTGCAGCTAGAACCACAGCTTCCATTAATCCTCTAAAGCAGGTGCATGAGAGCTGAACTGTTATGAGTAACTTTCAGGAAACATTTTTTTTCCTGACACATCTTTCAAGTAACATTAAAATATACAGTAGGTGAGCTGGGCATGAGGGAGGGAGGGAGGAGAGGGATGCCTGGCACCCTGCTGTCACTGAGTCCCTGGGCAGATGCCCCTGGCCTGTGTGGCCAGCAGACCTTTTTTTGTCGCGGGCTGGCAGTTCCCAGAACGGGCCTCCAGACTGAGGCCAGCACTGACTGGAAGTGGCTGGGGATTGGCACAGGCTCAGTGGTGTCCAGAACAGACCTCTGGGCCACCTAGTGGGCCTGTGCCAGGCTCGGTGCTGAACAGAAGTGGCCCCCGGGGATCACTGCAGGCCTGGCAGAATGGGCCTCTGAGCCACCTTGTCGCAGGCCTAGTACTGGTTGGCAGCGGCTTCTGCCCCAGCTGTGGGCCCAGCTTTTGCTGAGGGTCCTGGCTGCCAGGTCCTGCCTACTGCTGCCACCGGCTCCTGTATATCAAAGCGAATTTCCCCATTAGAAATGATGAAAAGTGAGTCCCTAGAACAAATCATGTGAGCTTCCATTAATTTCTATGGGAAAATTTGCTTTGATAGACAGTGGTACCTCTACGTACGAGTTTAATCTGTTCCGAATGCATGCTCATAAGTCGAACAACCCCTAAGTAGAGCAGCCGCATCTAAATAAAATAAATAAATAATTGGGGGGAAACCACATCTAAATTTTGTAAGGCAGCAGTTAAAAGGCCAATGGTCTTCTGCTCTTAAGTCGAATTGCTCGTAAGAAGAGGCACCACTGTACAAATGTTTTGGGTTATGAGCATGGTTCTGGAATGGATTACGCTCGTAAACCAAGGTACCACTGTACATCTCTCCTGCCTTTCTCCCCAAAAGGATCCAAAGTGGCTCTTTACATAATCTCTATTCAGTTCCTAACAAAGAAATCCCACTTAAATTCTTCCTCCTTTTGCAGTATGTAACAAATTCAATCTCTTTTGTGTTTTTGTAACAGTTATAAGTGTTTGTACCTACATGTTAGTTCAGCGAATAGGCTGAATAATGTATCAAGTTGCACAACTGTTTAAGTTTAGCAATTACTTAAGTAAGTATTATAGGAGATAAAGCTCCTATATTTCAAGAACATAACTTACACCTTTTGGGTTGTTTATTATAATTTTGCTCCTGTATTTTGAAGTGTTTCCCACAACTTCAGTTTCAACCATTGCAATCTTTCCACAAATTACAAGGAATGGTTTTAAGTGATGTGTGTACAGTTTTCTTCATAACTGTAAGATGTTTAAAGATTACAAGTTTGAAAGTGATTTTGTCCAGATGGATTCTAGAAGGAATGTAGAGAATTAAAGTTTATAGAAAATAGAAAAACCGAAGTTGCCAGCAGTTACTGAAACAATTAAAAATTAATCTTGAAATGCAGTGTTTCCTGTAACTTTCAGCTGTATTTGGCATGGCTCTCTACCTCGTGCATGCAAGAATGTCCTGTGTTGCTGCCATTGCAGTCGATAACAAAACCAATCACTGGGGGTTTGTGGGAAAGGAGGAGCCTTGCATGGACCGTGCTAATTTGTGATTGTTTAATTTTAATCCTTTATTCAGATAAATGGCAGCTGTAGCAAATACTGTACAGCATATACTTCTGATTTTTGCCCAGGACATCCATGTAGGACATTTGTGGAGTTAGGGCATCCATTTAAAGGTTCTAGAGCAATGCATGTGCTTATATATCCACTAAAGAAGAAAATATCCTTACATTTCCATTTGCTAGGTCAGGAAATGCACACACAACAGAATACTTAAAAGTTGCAACAGAATAACAAAAGATGAAAATAAAGAGAAGAAATGTGGAAGAGAAAGAATACTAAGCTTCCAACAGATGATTGCAGTGCTTGTTTGATTTATCTCCGACCTAGATGAACACTTCAAAGTGTTCCAGATAAAAAAAAGTTCTTGAAACTGCTAAATACTTCTACAACAATCTTTTTGGGCAGCTACTGTGAAAAGAATGGGTAGAACCAAGCTAACTTTCCCACAAGATGTTAAATGGAACTCTACAGTGGACTGTTTTGAGCAATATGTCAAGAACTTGCCTATTCTGATGATCGTTTGTGAATAAGTTCAAGAGAAAAATAGAGGCATATGTTCAGCAACCTGAACCCCATTTCTGAAGCTGATAAAAATATAGGGCAATAGTTGTTTTAATGCTGATACAAGTCAAAATCTGAAAAGAACTGAGTAAGCTCCTAAAAACTATGCAATAACAGAATTAAATTACATTAAAACAAATGGGAAAAGGTTGAAGTTCTTGCAAATCTTGTCAATATCCAGGCATGGGTTCCCAGTTTTGTGTCTTTTGATTTGTAAAAATTAATTCCAAAATCTGTGTATGTTTTGAAGTGTTCTAGTTTTCTTTCAATCAAGTGGACTGAGTCTGAAGGTTTTTGTTAGGAACAGTAGTACAGTGGCCAAAATCTTGTTGCTTAATTTGGTAAATCACACTCAAGTAGGTCCTTTGACTCGAGGGAGATTTGATGAGTCAATTTCTCTGGAAGCCTCACAGATTTTTCTTGTTGCAACTGTTTGAAGTTGTGTCTTTAATTCCTTTTTTTTGTAAATGCTCCCACCCTTCTTGGACTACTTTTCTTTTTAGCATCTCCTGCCATGACACCTTATTAATCTTTGCTCTCATTTTAGTAAATTTGGCTTTGTTGATTATAAACGGTGACTGGAAGTTATCTGCTAAGAAACAATGGGTTTCTGATTTGCATATATCTCAAGTGAAGGAAATATGTTGTCTGCCTTGATAACAGTATAGAATCCATCATGTTCACAAGATAAAACTGTCTAATTTTCACACATTTTAACCACTTTTCTTCTCTTCTTTCCCCCCATTTTATCAATCTCTTGCCATTTTTATCTTCATTTTAGTTTTCTGTTGTTGATTTATGTATACTTTATTTTATTTGTACCTTGTATTTTGGTTTTTAAAATGTAGTTCTTTGTTTAATTGTTATGTTATCACATGTTGTAAACCGCTCAGAGTAGCCCTTGGTCTAGATGGGTGGTATAAAAGTCAAATAAATAAATAAATAAATAAATAAATAAATAAATAAATAAATAAATAAATAAATAAACAAACATAATTGGTGAAAAAAACTAATGAATTTTAATACCATTTATACAGTTTGTCTTTGAAAATTACACTAGTCACCCTTCAAACAGAACCCATACAAATTATGTGAAAAATAAAGTAAGAGAAAATATGGTTTTAAATATTAACAGGTTTATGTTAGTGAAAACTTTCGTGGATCAAAATCTGATTCAATTTCTCCATTATTTGGAAATACTTACTGATTGGCCTTCTGAAGTTCTTTCTGCTTCTGCAGATTGGTGTCCACGTATTTGAGCACTCTGCTTTCTGGAACCCATTCATCCCAGCTAAAAAGAAAGAGAATGTTTCAAAGTTTAACACCTATTAAATCAGCAACCTATTAAGCCACAGAAATCCAATAACCTTTGTTCTTATATTAGCAGAACACTTTGCTTATATCAGAATCATGCCTGTGTGCATGCACGCATAACTGGGGTGTTACTTAAATCCTATACTGATTTTCCCTTTATAACTCCACATAGATAGAAATCCATAAAGACAGAGAAAGGAACAAAGCAAGTTGTTCATTGCCCATCAATATAAAGTCTGCAGATTTTTGTGTCCAAAGCAAAAATAATTGTGCTGCTTATATACCACCCCACAGTGCTTATAGCACTCTCTGGGCAGTTTACAATTAATTATGCAGGATACACATTGCCTCCCCCCCCACCCCACAACCCTGGAAAGATGGACGGCTGAGTCAACCTTGAACCCTGGGTCATAAGCACAATTGGGGCTGCAGTACAGCAGTTTAGCCACTTATGCTATGAAGCTCCTTTGTCCTGAATAAAATGATACCAAAGTAATCAGAAAATGCAGCACATGCACAGTTGGGAGTTGGAAGACCAGCTCAATAATAATAATAATTTCCTGGGGAAACTCCTAATCTTCCTCCCATTAAACATTTTCCCTGCTCAACCTGACAAAAAACAGAATATTTTTTAAAATGCAGAACACGGTTCAGCAGTTCCTGGCAAAAGTACATCATAAGGTCATAATCATTAAACTCTTGGGTTTTGCTGAGTGACTTTTTCTTGTAGCAATAACAGCTATATTAAATATTATGGCTCCTCTAATACTGGTACACTTCTACAACCAACACTGGCACTATGGGAATGACACTGAAATTAGAAAATTGATTTTAATATTGTACCATTATGTCATTCCCAACTGCCTGAGACCCAATGCATTATTGACCTACAAATGGCTTTGCTCAAATCTAAAACCAAGAGACCATGATTTCCTTTACTGAGCCATGGTCTTTAATGTTAGGGCTTCTTTTCCTATTCCCTGAAACTATTTCTACCATTATTGCTATATCCAGTAAGCTTTTCTTCTTATATGTCCAAAGCACAATAACCTCAGTTGAATCATTTTAACTTCTAATGAGACTTTAGACTTTGTTTAATCTAAAAAATATATTTGCTTTTCATACTTGGAAAGCTCTTCTCCAATTTCACACTTGAGTTTTCCCCTCCTGTTTTTTCATTATCTAATCAGAAAGTTAGAAAAAGGATTTAGATTTTAGATGATCAAGATATTACAGGCACATAATCCAGTTCATGTGTCAGAAATAACAAGGATTTAACAAGGATGACCCAGCACGTTCCTCTATATGTCCAACTAATCATTGTTACAGCAGCAATAGCTAAACAACCTATGGAGTTGGGGACAAACCTGGCATCCCAAACCAATGAAATTTACTTCTCTTAAGCAAGCCAGAGTGCCAACTGCTACAACATTTGCCCATCATGCTAAAAAAAAAACCCTATTGGCTATGCTGTGCGGCTTCTTTAGCCATTCTCTTTGTGAATAGAGCCACTTGAAAGTCATAGCTAGCATGGTAGATTCTTGCATACCTCACTTACCATATTATGTGAATTAAACTACCTCATAACTCTATCTCTAACAGGAAATTAAAACATCTAATGGCCTATATGACTGCATGGTGTACATTAACTTGTATTAAAGTAAATTATTAGTAAAATAAGCAAAATGACATACAATAGCAAATCTAAACAGCTAGATATAGCAACACTATTTAGTAGGAGCCAAAATGAAATTTACAGTTTTATAGTCAACAACAAAAAAGCATTTCACCTGGCAACAAGCTATATATCATAGATGGTGCCAGGGGAATATATTTCAAAGCTTGGCATCACCACTGCAAAAGGCCTTTATCTCAGTAACTCTCCTCTACACCTAGTGAGAGAATCAACTAGAATTTTAAAAGTCTACTATGTAAAATATCAGACAACAGTCAGATAGAAATGGTGACATCTTCATCCTAATCTGTGTAGCCTGCATAATTAAATTGTAAACCGCCCAGAGAGTGCTTGAAGTGCTTTGAGGTGGCATACAAGCAGAACACTTTGCTTTGCTTTAATCTACAACAAGTTTTAAGATTAAAGATCATCCCTGAATAGGGACCAGAACCTGGCTGGAAGCAAGTGTAGTTGGCACATTAAATCACTGTAATATGACCATAATTACTAGATCCAGTAGTCAGCAAAATCCTATGTGCTCAACAGCTGTTAACTTCCTGATCAATTTAAGGGTAGCTCCATAAAGCATACTACAGTAAACCTGGAAATTGCTACATCATGGGCAGCTGAAGCCAGGCTGTCACCTGAACCTTGCCCAGAGGCTGTTCTGAAGACTCTTAGCCTTTTATCAGAGAAGAAACCTAGTGCATTCCGTGATCTGTTCTCAGCCAGCAGTCACACACACAATGCACTATTCACATTTTCAGATAAATGAATGACTTCTTTCACTTCTTGCAGGAAAAAAAAATAGAAATACAGTACTCACTTCTTATTCCAGCCACTGTAATGTATGAAGTATTTCACTTGTTTATCTTTTATGGCAACCTTTACACACTACAATAAAAAAGGACATCCATTCAGTAACTAGCCAAATAAACTACAATATGTTAATTCCGCATTAGGCTGGAACAGTTACACTAGGTAGTCTATTTGAGCACTTCCCCAGCCAAATAAGGGTCCCTTGCAAGACGGGAGCTTCCCTACATGGAAACTGTGGCCATCCTGCTCCTTCAGCATCCCTTGCAGCTAGAAACGTGGTGTCTGGTTAAAGGAAATGTTCCAATTTATTTGCAACAGGAGCTGCTGTGATACCATGAAAAATATAACACCATCAATACTGCAGAAGACTTCCAAAGGAAGGCAGGATTTGGTAGGCCACAGAAAGGGATCCTGGGTGCTTGTGGCTGCTGTGTTTGCACAGGCTTGCTTCTGTGCAAGAATGTTGGCAGAGGAAAGCATGGTATGTAAACCAGACATATGAGCTTGAGCCCCAAAACCAGCTTTTAACATAGCACACACATCCCCACCCTTAATCCATTATTGCACTACCATGAGTGAGTTAATGTCGACTGCCAAAGCAAACTACAGCCAACATACCTTAGCTTCATAAAGAAGAGGTCCATGGAAACACAGCACCCGTTCACCTGTGAGAAAATTTCCATTTAGTAGGGAAAGCATGCCTATACACGCATTTGCACATACACCATATATTCCTTATAAAACCAAAGCTTTCTAACTATTTATTACTGTTCCCTTTCTAGAAACATCGCAACTATACTGTCCTGTAGTACTTATTGCTCAAATAAGACCCGGTAACTTATTTCACCTCTTCCATCCAAAATCGTGTATGTTCCAATACCACTTCGTACTACTTCAGCATTTATACCGACAAAACAAGAGACGGCAGTATGGCATGTGGGTACTTTTAAACTGGACTGATGCCGAGAAACAGCAGGAAATTTCACCTGCGCCGAAATAACATCCATTTCTCAGAAAGCCTAGGGGTGCAGGTTCCCCTTTTCAAACTGAAACACACACTTGCCTTTATGAACAGAGCCACTCAAAAGTCATAGCTAGCATGGTAGATTCTTGCATACCTCACTTACCATATTATGCAAATTAGACTGCTTCATAACTATGCTATATCTCTAACGGGAAATTAAAACACCTAATGGCCTACATGACTGCATGATGTACAGTGGTACCTTGTATAAATGAATTAATTTGTTCCCAATGAAATTCTGTTAATGTTAAGCAATTTTTCCTTTAGACAAATTTCCCATAGGAAAGAATTGAAAACAGACTAATCCCTAAACCTGACCATTTTTATGTTGTACGGATTTGGCCCTTAGATAATTCTGTTAAGCAAATTTCCCCTATCTCCAAAAAATGTTATGTTGTACAGATTTTATGTTATACAAACCGTTTGTTATAGGAAGGTCCACTGTACATTAACTTGCATTCGAGTAAAAATAAAAGAGGAGCACTGAGCTTCTTCACAGACTTGCCTTTATGGTTCCAAGTTCAAGAGTAACTAGCCCATACCAGCTATTTACGAGAACCCTGTTAACCAACAGCATCCAGTCTCAACGGCTGAACGACGTTGGATTTTGTTTTTTAAATTATTATTTTTTCCCCCTTCAAGAATTAATATCGCATTAGGCAGGCCAAGGGCTTCGCTCCCCTCCTCACGGGCCGCAAACTCGACCCACAAAAAGTCGGATGAAGGCGGTAGGAAAGGCAGCCACCCTTTCGGGGTGTTTTGTCTTGGCAAATTACGGAGGAGAAGGAGGAGAAAAAAATATCTATGGGACAAAAAAGGGTGAACTTGGGGGGGAAGGCGGGAGGGGGGCGAGGCAGTGGCCCAAACTGGCGACTGCTTGGTGGCCCAGGAGGAGGGAGGCAGGGTCTTCGCCTTTCAAGGCCGTAGAGCAGATAATACCCCACTACACACAAACACAGAGGTTTCCCCCCCATCACCTACCCACCCACCGCAAGCGGCCGCCGTCAGGAAGGCGCCAACAACAAAATCACTACAAACGGCATGCAGGGGGTCGTGGGGTGGGGTGGGGTGGGGTGGAGTTTGGGGGGCAGCAATGACACGACAGCCCAAGTTCTGGAAGGGGGAGCAGAATCTCCTTAATTTCCCTTGATAGATAGATAGATAGATAGATAGATAGATAGATAGATAGATAGAT
>JAHTLZ010000252.1:7155334-7185666 GCA_023846285.1 Phrynocephalus versicolor | reverse complement strand
GATAGATAGATAGATAGATAGATAGATAGATAGATAGATAGATAGATAGATAGATAGATAGATAGATAGATAGATAGATACGTACATACATGCATACATACAATAGATAGATAGATAGATAGATAGATATAGATATACAGTGGTACCTTGTATAAAGGAATTAATTAGTTCCAAATGAAATTATGTTAAGCAAATTTTCCTTTATACAAATTTCCCATAGAAATGCATTGAAAACAGAGTGATCCCATTTTATGTTGTACAGATTCGCCCCATAGGCAATTATGTTAAGCAAATTTCCCCTATCTCCGGAATTTTTTATGTTGTACAGATTTTATGTTTTACAAACCGTTTGTTATACAAGGGTCCACTGTAGATATATATAGATAGATAGACAGACAGACAGACAGACAGACAGACAGACAGATAGATAGATATTGCCGCCCGCGTCGTCTCTTGTGAAGGGTCTACCCCTCATTTTACTAGTTCTCTCTTGTTCTCTCTCTCTCTCTTTTTAAAATTTGCTATATACTATCGGTATTATTTAATTGTAAACCGCCTAGAGTTCCGTCCGGAAGATGGGCGATATAAAAATACAACAAACAAACAAACAAACAAACAAACAAACAATGGTGTTCCCCTCCAGCCCCTTTCCCCCCACCCCACCCCACCCCGCCGCCACTGTCGCTTTCGTCTTCCTGAGGAGAACTGGCGTGAAGAACCTTTTCTTGACTCAAGAGGAACGGCTTCCAGGGCAACAACGGCTGACCAGACACCTGAGAGGCAACGGGCGCTTCCCCCTTCCCTTCCCCCATCGTTACCCCTAGAAGATCACCACCACCACCACCACCACCGCCACCGCCACCGCCACCGCCGCCGCCCCTCATGTTCGTGTACCCTGCCCTGCCCGCCCCGCCTGCTCACCCTCTTGGAATTTAGGCTTGGGGTCCTGCTTGGGCGCCATTTATAAGGGACTCTTCCTTCGCCCCCCCCCCGCCTCTTCCCATCCCCGCGGGGGCCTCTCAGCCCCGTCGCAGCATTATAGCGGGTGAGGGAACCTCTTGGCGCCTGCGCGTAGGATGGAGCCGCCTCTTTTCCCCCCGCCCCGGGGCATGCTGGGTATTGTAGGAGGTAGCTGCTCCCCTGGCAGGTCCAAGCTTCGGGCCTCCAGATGTTTCGGACCGCAACTCCCACAGTCCTTTGTCACTGGCCATACAGGCTTGGAATTCTGGGAGTTGCGGTCTGAAACATCTGGAGTGCCGAAGGTTTGGGCCCCCGCCACTGTTGTAGGCCAGGCATGTCCAAAACTTTGGCCCTCCAGATGTTTTGGACCGCAACTCCCACAGTCCTTTGCCATTGGCAACCTAAGCTTAGAATTCTGGGAGTTGCGGTCCAAAACATCAAGAGGGCCTGTTTGCTTGGCTAGGGAGGCTTAGATGAGGGCAGGAAGCCTCAGTGTTGTTGTTAAAGCTGCGTCTGAAGTCAAGTATTGGGTTTCACACCCCAGCTCTTCAAACAATGGGACATAGACATAAGAACAGTCTTGCTGGAACAGGCTGCAGCCCATCCATTCCAGCATTCTGTCTCACACAGCGGCTCACCATTTGCTTCAGGGTATTCCCAAAAAGATGTCTTCACCTGCTTACAATTCCCCACAAATGGTATTTAGAGATATCCTGCCTATCTCTCCAACCCACAGGTTGTCCTTAGGCATCCATCATGATCGCCATTGATACCCTTGTTCTCCATGAACTTGTCCAATGCTTTCTTAAAGCTGTCAAGGCTGACAGCTGTCACCACTACTTCTGGCAGGGAGTTCCAGAGACCAGTGTGGGCACCCGACATCGCCCCTTCACAGCCACCTGTATTTAGGTTAAATTGCTGTATTGGTACTTTGTGTATAATTATTGGGTTCTGAATCATATTTTGGGCCCTCGGTCTTTAAAACCAATGAAGATCTGGTATGAAATGTATATCTCATTTCATATTATATCTCACACCTCATTCTGCTGCTATATATGTTTGAAGAAGTGCACATGTGCACGAAACGTCACATTAAAATATGAAAGTTAGTCTTTAACGTGCCACATGTTTGTGTCCTTTGTTTTGTTTTGTTTTGTTTTGTTTTTCTTTGATTTTTGCCTGACAGTCTTCAAAAGGTTCACCATCACTTACCTATAGCTTAGTCTTGCTTTTCGAAAGGGTTACCCCAGTGGTTCTCAACCTGTGGGTCCCCAGATGTTCCTGGACTGCAACTCCTAGAAATCCTGGCCAGCTGAGCTAGTGATAAAGACCTCTGGGAGTTGCAGTCCAGGAACATCTGGGGACCCACAGGTTGAGAACCCCTGGGTTACTAGATCTTTGGAGGGTAACAATACCACACTAACAAAGAGATAAGGGACTAAATTCTGCTGCAAACCCAGATCTCCCCCCCCAGTGTGGTGTGTGTTGAAACATAAGAAACAGAGGGACATGTGGGCAGTTGTAAGAAGCTGCTTAGTCGTGCTTTTAGAAAGGGCGACCTGATATTTGGAGGGTAACAATACCACACTTTTGTCCCTGATGTTCGGAAAGATTGAAGGCAAAAGGAAAAGAGGACGGCAGAGAATGAGATGGTTGGACAGTGTCATCGATGCAACCAATATGAATTTGACAAGACTCTGGGAGGCAGTGGAGGATAGGAAGGCCTGGCCAGCTCTGGTCCATGGGGTCACGAAGAGTCGGACACGACTGAACAACTGAACAACAACAGAAGACACCGGATGCAAAGGCAGGCTCCAGATCAGGTGTGGAGTAGAAGATAAAGGGTTGAAGCCTCTCAGTCGATCATTTATTAGAACTGGTATTCACTAATTTTTTTAAAAAAACATGCACCAAACTATTAATTGCAACACAGATTTTGAAGCTGAGGCTCCAGTACTTTGGCCACCTCATGAGGAGAGAGGAGTCTTTGGAAAAGTCCCTGATGTTGGGAAAGATTGAAGGCAAAAGGAAAAGAGGACGGCAGAGAATGAGATGGTTGGACGGTGTCATCGATGCAACCAATATGAATTTGACAAGACTCTGGGGGGCAGTGGAGGACCTGAAGGCCTGGCGAGCTCTGGTTCATGGGGTCACGAAGAGTCAGACACGACTGAACGACTGAACAACAACAAATACCACACTAAGGAGAGAGGGACTAAATTCTGCTGCAAACCAAGATCCCCACAGTGTGGTGTGTGTTGAAACCTAAGAAACAGAGTGTCTGTGAAGATTCTCAGTCATCCAGGTGAGTTTATCTGGAAGTTGAGTCATGGCTACTGGACTTCTTTTTTGAGAGATAGAAACGTTTCGCTGTTCATCCAAACAGCTTCATCGGTCTGAATACAGCTACAGTGGTACCTTGTATAAAGGAATTAATTCGTTCCAAACAAAATTATGTTAAGCAAATTTTCCTTTATACAGATTCCCATAGGAATGCATTGAAAACGGAGTAATCCCATTTTTATGTTGCAAGGATTCTCCCCTTAGGCAATGTTAAGCCAATTCCCCCTATCTCCAGAATTTTATGTTGTACAAATTTTATGTTATACAAGCTGTTTATTATACAAGGGTCCACTGTAGTAACAAGAGGTCAAAGCTGCCTATAAGATGGAGGATTTGCACTAGCTGTATCCAGACTGATGAAGCTGTCTGGATGAACAGCGAAACGTTTCTAATCTATCTCTCAAAAAAGAAGTCCAGTAGCCATGACACAACTTCCAGATAAGAAACAGAGGGACATCTCTTGGCACTACTATGGCTGTCCCAGGGACACGAGCACGAGGGGCTGCGGGCAGATGGCGCGCGTGCACCGCTTCTCAGCTCGCCCTCCATCCAAGCAGCAAGAAGAAGAAGCCGCCGCGGGTCAAGAAGGGCTCGGCTGCCGTCACAAAAAAGCCTCCTCGTTTTCTGGGCGGGCCGCCCTATGTCCCCCCCACCCCACCCCGCCCGGTTCTAGCATAGGGGGAGGCCAAGTGGCTTTGGCGGCTCCAGCATGGAGGAGGAGCGGGCTCCTCCTGCCTTCGCTTCGGCGGCCCGGGGGGCGAGGGCAGCAGCAGCAGCATTAAGGAATAGGAATAGGAATCTTGATTGCCATTGCCCCCTTGCAGGAACAACGAAATTTTGAGACCCCCTGCCGCCGCCCTCCTCCTCCTCCTCCTCCTCCTTCGAGCGCCTTGAGGAGGGGGAGACCCGGGACCCCCCACCCCAGCATGGCCCTGCTCGGGCTCATCCTAGCGGCCGCCGCCGCCGCCTTGGCCCCAAAGGGCTGCGCCGAGACGCGAGGTGGGTAGCGAGGGAGCCCGGTTTGTTTTGCTCCACAGGCTTCGTCTCTGTCCCGGTCCTTTGTTTACCTCCCGAAAAGCAGGGGACGGGCAGCCGCTGAGCCCCTTCGCCGTTGCTAGCTGCTGGGGCAGGATTACTTGCATCCCCCTTGAAGAAGAGTCGGGGCGGGGTGTGTGTGGAAAGGAGTTTTATTTATTATTTTTGTTTTGAATAATTTTTTTACCCCACTTTTCTCCTTGGAAAAGGGCCCAAGGTGTCTTACAATAACGAGGGACAAGAGAACATTTAAGATACAGCGGGCCCTTGTCTAACAAAGAGTTTATATAACATAACATCTGTACAACATAAAAAATTCTGGAGATAGGGGAAATTTGCTTAACATAATCGCCTATGGGGAGAATCCATACAACATTAAAAAATGGGATTACTGTACTTCGTATTCAATTCATTCCTATGGGGAATTTGTATAAAGGAAAAGTTGCTTAACATTATTTCATTTGGAACGAATTAATTCCTTTATACAAGGCAACACTGTATACAGTATTCAAGTTAAGAACAGGGAATTAGGAGGGGCACCTTAGAATATTAAAAGGTAACTTTAAAGCTACAAAGAGCACGCAAAAAGAAAAGAAAATCCATGATGAGGGGTGGAAACTAACATGGAAACCACTGGTGCTCTTCTGAAATCAGTCAATGCAATCATGTATGGTAAAATCCATATAAAAGTCACATAGTAAAGTGACTTTTCTTCATTCAGGGAAAGCCCCTGAGAGGTAACCAAGCTTACCTAAGTAGCTGTTATCAGTCTCCCAGCTTAAAAATAAATATGTGGACCATTTTGTATTTGTGGCATTGATCAAGACTGAGGAGGCTGCGTTTCCATAAAATCCAGCCATTTTGTTTCCTTTGTCCTTTCCCCCCCCTCTCTAGGCCTGAATAATTCCATTTCCCATCCCACAGCTGAGTGTAAAATCTTTGTGCTTGATACCGGGCAGTTACTGCTTCTGCTTGGGCACATCCTCCCTCCTAACATGAATTACTGGTTTTTGAAGTACCTTAACTTTATGATACACTGAATATCTCAATTTCACAGAGTAAGTCTAAATCAGTGGTTCTCAACCTGTGGGTCCCCAGATGTTCCTGGACTGCAGCTCCCAGAAGCTTCTACCACTCACTGTGCTGGAAGGGATTTCTGGGAGTTGCAGTTCAGGAACATATGGGAACCCACAGGTTGAATTTTGTAGTCAAGGGCCCTACAAATCACACAAAACCAGACAGTGATTGGGATATGTTCTGGCCATGGTGATACATGCCCTAGTCCTAGTGACATTCTGCTGGACTATTGTAATGCGCTTTATGTGAAGTTACTGATGGAAAGTCTCAGGAAACTTCAACTGGTCCAGAACACAGCAGCCAGACTGCTGACTGGGGCAGGTGACAGAGATCACATTACACCCCTATTAAAGCAGCCCAACTGGCTGCCACTCAGTTATCGGCCACAATTCAAGGTGCTGACCTTAACCTACAAAGCACAAAATGGCCTGGGTCCAAGCTACCTCAAAGATCGAATCTCACAGTACTGTATGAACAGGCTCGGGTGCTTATAGGTCATCAGGAGAGACCTATCTCTCCATCCCACCACCTTTACAGGTGTGTCTCAGACGAACACATGAAAAGGCCTTCTCTGTTGCTGCTCCCCGTCTCCGGAACTCCCTCCCACTGGAAGGCAGGACTGCCTAACTAACTAACTAACGAATCTCATTAACTCAACACTTCACAGACAAAAGCCTAGCCTACAGATGTTTTGTGTTAACAAACTACAGTGGACCCTCATATAACAAACAGTTTATATAAAGTCTGTACAACATAAAAAATTCCGGAGATAGGGGAAATTTGCTTACCAGAATCGTCAATGGGGTGAATCTGTACAGCATAAAAATGGCCGCAATTCAGGATTACTCTGTTTTCAATGCATTCCTATGGGAAATTTGCATAAAGGAAAATTTGCTTAACATAATTTCATTTGGAACGAATTAATTCCGTTATACAAGGTACCACTGTACTGTATCTGTTGCCAGGATATTTATGTAATCAGGAGTTTAAAAGTTCATTGTGGGCATTAATAATTTTATTATTTTGTATATAAAACAGTGGCCCTAATATGGCTAGAATTCTATTAATGGCACACAACATTTGTGTAACTTGCTGTGGCTTGTTGGCAGTGTTCCAGATAATGTCTTGATTGTGTGCTTGGTCACACAATCAAGATGTGTTCTGGCCCCTCATAAATTAATTGCAGGAGGCTGTGCAAAATAAATTTCCAATATAGTTCTATCCCATTGTCTGAAGAGGATTTTAATGCACGAAAGTTCATACTAAAATTAATCTGTTAGTCTTAAAAGTGCCACATATCCTGATAGCTCAGTGGTTTAGGTATGTGGTTGCTGAGCCAGATACTGTGAGTTTGAGTCCCCAGTGTGCTGCATTGACAAGTATCGAAATCAATAAATCTACAGTATATAGCAGTGGTGGCGAACCTTTGGCACTCCAGATGTTTTGGACCACAACTCCCAGAATTCCAAGCCTAGATTGCCAATGACAAAGGACTCTGGGAGTTGTGGTCCAAAACATCTGGAGTGCTGAAGGTTCGCCACCACTGGTATATAGGGACCTTTCAAACTCTGCAGTTCTAAGATTATATTTTGTATGTTTACATATCATAGTAATACTCCTACTGGTTTTCCAATAGGTTTCTATAACTAACTGAAGCTAACTGTTGACATCTGGGGAATGCCTCAGTTGTGTACCTTGACAAATGCTTGCTTGTTGTCAACTGGCTGCACAAGTAATCAGACAACTTGTTACACAAATGTGAACCTAAATAGGATTTGGCCAATGTATGTTTCCATGTGTTGTATATATTTGTGTGATACGTCCACACAAAAGGAGTGCACAGTGAGGCATCAACAGAAATGTAAGTGAGCATGTTGGTTTCAAAATGGCTCTTTAGCAGGCTTAGTGCTTCCTCTTTCATTGTCGCCAAGTGTTCACTGCAGGTGCAGGAGCCACCCATGTGAAAGACGCTACCTCTGACATTGTTTACCCTGTCAAAACTGATGAGAGAGGCTTCTTCATGTCTTACAACCTGTCCAATCGTTTGCTCTACAAACGGGCTGTTTTCTCGCAGAATAGCCCCATGGCTTTCTATAAACTGGACTATGGAGATCAGCAGCTGAGGTTCAACCTGAGTCTTAACAGCCAGCTTTTAGCTCCTGGCTTTGTTAGTGAGAAACGATACGGCGGTATAGCACATGCTAAGATACAAGCCTCCCAGCAGAATTCATGTCATATGATTGGGTCTGTTCAGAACCAGGAACAAGAAAGTGGATTGGCAGCTCTTAGTACCTGCGATGGGCTGGTAAGTGATTTGGATTCTGGCTTAATAACATACACAGTTCCTTTCTAGCTTTAGTCTACAGCAGTGGTTCTCAACCTGTGGGTCCCCAGATGTTCCTGAACTGCAACTCCCAGAAACATCTTCCAGCACAGCAAGTGGTGGAGGCTTCTGGGAGTTGCAGTCCAGGAACATCTGGGGATCCACAGGTTGAGAACCACTGGTCTACAGCATGCTTACTATTTTTGCTAGAACAGGTGGTCCTTCACTAGCATTCTCAACGTCTTCCCTTATGTTTGGTGCCATTCGTGTTAACTTACATTTACTTTAGGAGGAGAGATTAAGCAATTCCCTACCCAGTAGTGATTCCCTCTGGAATTCCTTCCCCTCACTTAACTCTCATTTAAAAAAATAATAATTGCAAGTAGGAGGGAGACAGTAAGTGAAGCTTGTATGTGACAAACAGGTAGGCTTTAGAGGTTGAAATATCTCCTTTGCTGAGCTGAAGGCCCCAGAGCAAGGCCAGTATTTTGAAACCATACCACTAGGCTGCAAGAATTAAAAATATATTAAGGCAACTATAGCATTAAGGATTCCTTGTGTCCCAAGTCCCTGATCTAAATAGTTATTATATGTTGTAATAGACGGACAGTTCTAGTGTATACTATAAAATTTATTGATCTTAGTTTTGACATTTATTTTTGTCTCTTTGTCATTTATCCTAATCTGGAGCAAAGAAACCAGATTATCCACAACAGTGTAACAATTTATGAAATTCCTATCATATATATATTTTATGTATCATGCTGATGACTTCTTGATATCCTTTAGAAAGGTGTCTTCCGTGTGGCTAATGAAGACTTCTTGATTGAACCACTGGTTTCCAGTGAATCTACAGCGAATACTGCCCAACCCCACAAGATATATAGACGTCATGTTCCAGAATATGAGGCAGAAGAATTTATTTCTGTAGAGAACAGGAAGTTGCCAGCCTTTTTCAGGATGTGTGGAGTGCAAGGTAAGTTTCTCTTCTGGTTTACAAATCATCTGTTGGTTGAAGAACTTTAGCAGCAGGAAGCCTTCTAACTCAATGTATCTTTTTCTGATTGAAAACTACAACTTTTTGTCCTACTCTCAATGAATAGTGTGAACAGTTGACTTGTACAGTACTTGACCTTTTCAAAAAATTCTAAAACGTTTGTCAGGCAAGACTTACCCTTACAGAAACCATGCTGATTTTCTCTCAGCAAGGTTTGTTCTTCTATGTGTTTTAAGATATTCTCTTAGACGAGGCTTTCCCGGGTCCCCCCTCCTTCCTTTTTTAAAAAAATTGGATCTGCTATCCTCCAGTCCTCCAGCACTGTGGCCGTTTTAAGAGACAAGTTGCATATTACCCTTAAGAGATCTACAATTTCATTTCTCAGTTCCTTAATAACCCTTGGGTAGATGCCATCTGGGCCCAGTGACTTATTGATCTTCAATGTATCAATTAAACCTAAGACATCCTCTCTTTTAACCTGTATCAAATTTAATTCTTTAGTCAAAAGGGGCCGTCCGGGCAGTGGAATATGCCCAAGGTCTTCTGTTGTGAAGACAGATGCAATGCAAGTCCTCCCCTACCTCCCCTTTTCCTTCCTCACCATCCAGAGGGCTAACTAGTTCTCTGCCAGGTTTTCTACTTCTAACATATTTAAATAAGCTTTTATTATTTCCCTTTATATTGCTAGCCATGTGTTCCTCAAAGTCTTTCTTTGCCCCTGTTATCATCTTCTTACATTTCTTTTGCCAGAGTTTGTGTTCCTTTTTATTTTCCTCATTTTGGGAGGATTTCCATTTACGAAAATACCTCTCCTTGCGCTTTAGAGCCTCTCTAACTCCACCCGTTAGCCATGCTGGCACCCTCTTGGACTTAAATGAACTCTTCTTTCTTTGTGGTATGCACTTGTGCTGGGCCTCTATTACTGTAGTTTTAAACAGGCTCCATGCCCTCTGAAGAGATTGGATTCTTTTTACCTTCCGTTTCAATGTTTTTCTAACTACTTTCCTCATCTGAGGGAAGTCCGCCCTTTGGAAATCAAGTGTTTTTGTGTTTGATTTGCTTGACACTCTTCTCCTGACATGCATGGCAAAGGAGATTGCAGCATGGTCACTGTTCCCCAGAGGCTCAGTGACATTGACATCCCTGACCAGGTCCTGAGTATCACATAGTATTAGATCCAGAGTTGCCTGTTGCTACCACTGCTCTAGGGAATCTCTTACACTAGTCCAAAGGACGTCTAAGTTCCAACCATGTTGGTGAATTAAATAGAAACCTGGCAGGAGATTTCAAGATGAGTAGTAATTTAGTATTAGACCCCAGTCATGAAGGAAAGTGAGGTACAAAAGGACCCTGCTTGCTACTAAAATTACACAGATGCTTCGGGGCTGATAAACTTTGTTATATCATGATCCTATGCATTTAAATGCTTTTCTTCTCATATCCTAAGAAAGCCCTGAGGACTCTGAGAAGCTGAGAGAAAAGTGGGAGGAGAAATGGCAGAGGAAGCGACGAATCAAACAGCGCTCAGTGAGCAAGGAGAAATGGGTTGAGACCTTGGTGGTGGCCGACACCAAGATGGTGGAATATCATGGCAGTAATAACATTGAAAAATATGTCCTGACAGTCATGAACATGGTGAGTGCTACAATGTCTGGGTTAATCATTTGATTTCAGGGGTGACAAAGTTGTGTACCATGGGCTAGATTTCAAAAACGTGCTCTGCTTTTCATCCACCAAATGTGCTAAATAGGGGAACAACACCTGGCAGTTTAGCATAAATTAGAAATAGTTGAATGAGGCTCGGGAGGAAGGGTTAATTTTTCACCTTGTAAACTGGGATGATCTGTACGGGAGAAGGAGACATAAATTTGCAGTGGTCAATCTTGCAGATTCTGTCCTACCTTTCACCAGTGTCTTCTGGCCTTGAGTGTGCATGTGAATGTATGTAACTGGGTTTGAATAGATATCTGGTAGGTATATCACATGTCTCACTATACAACCCTTCCTTTTCAGAGCTAGATGTTGGCATCTACTGTCTGTGGGACTTTAAGAAACATGCTCAGGCTGTTATGTTGGGAATAGTTTTGTACTTTATGGCCTCCATCGCTGCTGTGGGTCTGTCTCAGATAAAATCTGTGTCCTACTCTGGGCCGGGTTTCCTTTGTGGAGTGGGATAAATCACTGGGATTATCTCTTCTTCAGGATCAGGGGTTGATTAAGATGGTCTTCCCTAGAAGGCCAGTACATCTGGATTGGTTCCTGCTGATGTCAGGGGATTTGTATGTTGTCTTGGTTTTGCCTGATGAACCTTAGCAGTGATGAAATAGCCAGGGACCATCCTCCCAACATTCCATTTATGGGGAACACATTGGGATATAGGGTGGTTTCTTCGTGATCATGGTTATTGGATGACATGGCTTGTATGAATTTAAAAAAATAAATCTGATGCAAAGGGTGACCTTGCTGCCAGATGGGCAGTATCTATCTATCTATCTATCTATCTATCTATCTATCTATCTATCTATTTATGGATAAACTTTGATAATGTGCAGCACTGAAACAGCAGATTTGCAGTTCACTTTTGTTATCTGGGTGTGGTGGGTCAGTAGGCTAGAGCGTTGAAATGTCGGCTGCAAAGTTGGCAGCTTGGCAGTTCGAATCCCAGGTGCTGTGCAGTGGAGCGAGCTCCCGCTGTTAACCCCAGCTCCTGCCAACCTAGCAGTTTGAAAGCATGTAAATGCAAGTGGATAAATAGGTAGCGCTGTAAAAAGCCGGAAGTTAAACAGTGTTCCTTGCACAGAAATGCATTCAGGCGTGCCGGCCACATGGCCATGGACTTGCACAACACTGGCTGTTTGGCTTGGAAATTGAGATGAGCACCGCCCCTGGGCATGACTAGCATGCAAGTGTGGGGGAACCTTTACCTTTACCTCTGTTGCCATCTACATAAAGTTTACTGATTGAGGCCTACTGATCTATATTTGTGGGAAGGAATTGTCATTGTGTTCAATACATTTCTTTGCATGTGAGCCGAGATGTTTTTCCCTATGTGGAATTCAGAGAGGAGCTAACCTCTTCTGTTTACATGGCATTGAAGTCAAAGGACAGGAGCGTCCAAACTTTTTGCAAGAAGGGCCAGATTTGGGGAGGTGAAAACCATTCAGCCGCATTTGGCCCCTGGGCCTGACTTTGGACATGCCTTGCCTAGAATGACAAATCAATGTGAACATAAGAACATAAGAAGAGCCATGCTGGATCAGGCCAAAGGCCCATCTAGTCCAGCTTCCTGTATCTCACAGCGGCCCCACCAGATGCGTTTGGGAGCGCATGAGACTAGATCTCTGTCTCCTGATACCACTCCCCTGCATCTGGCCAATGTGCCTATCTTTTGAGTGAAGGGGGGTTGATAGGCAGTCTGAATTTCCATGCTTTCAGGGTAGTGTATGTTCACCATTGATTTGTATATGATAAAAATAACAATCAGTCAAAGCATTGACCTATGAATGGTTTGTTATAGAATAGAGTTAAACAACAAGGAGTAGTTCCTTTTTCATTCGTATAATTCCTTTGTTGTATTTGCTTATTCCATAATGCAGGTGGCTGGTTTATTCCGTGATGCTAGCATTGGGAATCCAGTGCACATTTCTATTGTGCGTCTTATCTTTCTGGAAAATGAGGAGGTAAAAAGCAGAAAAATGCCCAGATGGTTCATGTGGATGATTCATAACAACAGTACCATACAGTAATGCTTCCAGGCATTCTTTTTTCTCTTTCTTTCTGATTTTTCTGACAGAACCCACAAACATTTTTCCTGCAGGTGGTGGACAACTAGTGGCCCTCCAGATGTTATTGGCCTGCAGCTCCTAGCATTCCTCTCATTGACTATAGTAGTTAGGGATAATTAAATTTGCTGTCCAACATCTGGGGACTACAAGTTATTCTTGGTTCACATTTGGTGGTTTCTTAGATTATCTCAGGTTTGTTTTTTTTCAGGTAAGTATAATTACTGGAAATTGTGCTCATTTCGGTGGTTGCTCATAGTGGTGGGAATACTTCTGTAGGCATCAATTTATTATTTTTAAGGTATGTTTTTCGGCACATGTACAGTAGGACCCCCCGTATCCACTGATTCATTATCCACTGATTCAATTAACCACGATTGGCAGAGGAAAAAAATTAAATAATTCAGCAGACACAAAGCAAGCTGTAAAGCAAGTTGTTATCACAAACGGCAGCTGTAAAGCAAGCCACTGTCACAAACAGTGGCCATAAAGCAAGCTACATCTCAAAGCAGCAGTCATAAAGCAAGCTGCTGTCAGGAAACAGCAGTTTGGGGGTGGGTGGGCAGGCATTCTCTCTTATCCATGGTTTTCTTTATCCATGGGAAGGCCTGGAACCAATCCCCAGCAGACACCCCGGTCCTACTGTACACATTTAAAAAGAATATGATGAAAAAAGCCTGTTAAGGTATGCTGGGTTGAAGAAAGTCTTTCAGTCAATGACACTTTTAGAAGTACAGTGTTAGTATTAAAAACGGCATTTTCTTTGCATTTTTTTGCAAAAGAGAGTACTGTACTGTACAGATTGCAGAATCTGACTGTGAGCAGAAATGAAACCATTGTAATGCACTTGGTTGCTACAGTGCATTTATATGTGAACACAGAACAAAAGGAAAACTAAGAATCGTCTTGCTGATATGCCAAGGAGAAATGCAATGCGTAACATAAATGTCTGCTGATTGTGTCCCATTTTTGTAGGAGGATCTGAAAATTACCCACCATGCAGACAACACTTTGAGAAGTTTCTGCAAGTGGCAGAAAGCCATCAATGTCAAGGGAGATGCTCACCCGCTTCACCATGATGTCGCCATCCTGCTCACTAGGTATCCTTGCTCAGCCTCTGCCTTTCCGTTAGCATTAATATAAACTAAGGGCCTTTTCACACGACCCTTAAGATCTGCTGGCCACTTAAATTCGGACCAGAGATCTTAGGGGTTCGTTGCTCTTCCTTCCTCCCCACCACTCTGCACTTCCTTGCGGAGGGGAGGGAGGAAGAAAGAGAGGAAAAAATGCAGCTCACCTCCGAAGCTTCCCGGAGCTCCGTCGTGCTGATTCCTTCTCTTCTGTTTGCTTTTTTTCCCCTCCCGCCCCTTCTCTTAAAGGGGCGAGAGGCAAAAAAACAAAACAAACAGAAGCCAGGAGAGCCCCGCACTGACTAGATTAAATCCGGACCTGGGGATTTTCACCCGCCTCCAGCAGGTACAAGAAAAGTGCGCTGGGACGTGCTTAGGTGGGGGTGGTCGCACTTAATTTCCTGCAAACTCCGGAGCTGGTGGGGAAACCATTGTAAGCTCCGGAGCTTGCAGCCATTTGCTGCGGAGTTTAGGGGTCGTGTACAAAGGCTCTAACAATTCCTAACAAGGGAAAAGCTCCTTGGCATTCCTTTTGAAGAAGTGTTTGCAATGAAGCTAGTCAATTGCTCCCATACACCAGGTTTATGGTGTATGATTAACAATGGCTAATTGACGACTTTCAAAAAATATCTGGAATCATGCTGCCACTCTTCTCTAGACTCATTTCATAATCTCTGGAAGTTGAGTCATGGCTACTGGACTTCTTTTTGAGAGTTAGGAATGTTTGGATGAGCAGCGACAGTCTGAATACAGATAGTGCAAGTCCTCCATCTTATAGTCAGCTTTAAGATGACTATAAGATCTTGTCACCCTGGTCTGAATTAGGCTCATAAGATGAACAATGGCCTGAATAGGCTTGTTAGGGAGACAATAGTATCCATAGCCTTAAGGAGAACAATGGCCTAAGGTGCTGAAACCTATCAAGAATGGGTCGTTAGCTATGGCCTTGGTGGTGAAGGCTTTTTGATTTGTCTGGGTACTTTGGAAAGCACAGCCTGATAAGTAGCAGATAGACTATGCCTGAGGGTGAAAAGAGGTCAAAGCTGACTATACGATGGAAGACTCCCACTAGCTGCATTCAGACTGATGAAGCTGTTTGGATGAGTAGCGAAACGTTTCTTTCTCTCAAAAAGAAGTCCAGTAGCCATGACTCAACTTCCAGATAAACTCACCTGGATGACTGAGAATCTTCATAGACATTTCATAATCTCAGATCACAGTCCCTTTATGGCTTGGTTCTATGTTATAGCAATATGCCCACCGTTTCCAAGAGTTTCCAGCCAGTGATTTGTTTCAAAAACTCATTTTGATCATAGTAGGCGTTGTAACTATCTTGTTATGTGTGTTTTTTTTCCTCTTCCGGGAAAGGAAAGATCTGTGCGCTGCTCTGAACCACCCATGTGAAACACTGGGTCTCTCTCATGTCTCTGGAATGTGCCAGCCACACAGGAGCTGTAACATAAATGAGGACACTGGTCTTCCTCTCGCATTCACTGTCGCCCACGAACTAGGACACAGGTACTATAAGACCTGAATATTGCTTTTTTACACTTAGCCTTGAAAATACCAATGATATGAAGAGACCTTTGCATGCCTATTACTTTAAGAGTGGTAATGAAAATAAGTACAGTATTGATAGAAATAAAGACAGCACCCATATGCCACAAACTTGAGTGAACCTGCTGAACTGTCACCAACATGTTGCTGATATATTTGCTTCTGTGTACAGTAACCCCCCGCCTATCAAGGGGGTTAGTGACCCACCCAACCCACGATGACTGAAAATCCGGGATAGGCGGATGCGGGTCGGGTGGGGCCTGGGCGGCGGTGGGTGATCAGATCCCCCTGCCACTGTCGGCGCGTGCCGGTCTGAGAAGTCTTGGGGCTGCGCACGCCAGCAGCGTTGCGGGATCTGCCCGCCTGCCGCTGCCCGCCCGCGCCACCCCGAGACTTCTCGTCCGGGGCTGTCTCCATTGGAATGCATTGAGCCAATACATTTCAATGGAGATTGCGATGCAGTTGCCCCCTGCGTGGCCCCAAGGCGTCTCAGAGGAGCGCGGGCCGGCTGTGTGGCGTGATGCGATTGCTCCCTGCCGCCCGCCCGCGCGGCCCCAAGGTATCTCAGAGGAGCGCGGGCCATCTGCCTGGGGCGATGTTGCAATGGCTCATTCCAGTTAATTGGAGAAAGATACTCTGAAATTTCAAATAAATGCAATTTCCTGGGGGGTTTAATCAGGAAAAGGTGCAATTTCTTGGGGGGTTTAATCAGGAAAAAGGCAATTCACCTTTCCTACTGTTTTAAAAACAGGCACATCACTTGGAACATCTACTTTTAGGACTTTTGACCTTGTTGTAAATGTTGCTGAAGAGCCTAGGGAGCGAAGCTGTGAGGTCCATGCATTGGCCTTCTGCTTGTATCTCTGGGGTGACGGTTTGAAGCTCCTTTGCAGTTTTATCCACTTGTACAGCTCACCTCCCCCTTTGGGGAACTGTGCTCTTACAGTTTTGGGATTCAGCATGATGGAAGCGGCAATGACTGTGAGCCCATTGGGAAAAGACCTTTCATCATGTCTCCACAGCTCCTGTATGATACCTCACCACTCACCTGGTCCCAATGCAGCAGGGAGTACATCACCCGCTTCCTAGAGTAAGTCTGAAGGCTCATTCTATACAGGCTATAGCTGTGGCATGCTTCCTGTGTAGGCAGGCTGTAAGGCTATTATTGAGAGCTATAAAACAAAGCTTCATCAGTTTTCTCCACTGTGAGATGTTGCACCCAGATGTAATAATGATCATGTTTAAATCGGATGCATCTGGGGTTTTCCTAATGTTGCTTTTATTGTGGTTTATACAGTGGTACCTTGTATAAAGGAATTAATTCGTTCCAAATGAAATTATGTTAAGCAAATTTTCCTTTATACAAATTTCCATAGGAATGCATTGAAAACTAAGCAATCCCTAATCGCGACCATTTTTATGTTGTACGGATTTGCCCCATAGGCGATTCTGTTAAGCAAATTTCCCCCATCTCCGGAATTGTTTATGTTGTACAGATTTTATGTTATACAAACCGTTTGTTATACGAGGGTCCACTGTATTTTGTTTTCCCAATTTTGGGGTCTAATTTTGCTTTCAGATTATAATTGTTGCTATTCTTGTTTTGGAGCAATTGCATATCTTGATCTTCAGGAAAGATTATGCAAATGTGTTTAATAACTTTTCATTTTTAAATACTGTATATTCGAATATAAGCCTAGTTTTTCAGCCCTAATTTTGGGCTGAAAAAAGGGGTCGTCGGCTTATATTCGGGTCAATACTTTTAGCCACTGAGGCAAGTTTGGGTCGGTGGCTAAAAGTCATGTTTAAAATAATTTTTTAAAAAGTCATTTTAAAACCATGTTTAAAATGACTTTTAGCTACCAACTCAAGCACTTGCCTCGGTGGCTAAAAGTCCTTTAAAACATCACACACACACCCAGCTCACAAAAGAGGAGTTGCCAGGCCCTGCTGCATTTCCCACCCTAGGCTTATACTTGAGTCAATAAATTTTCCCAGTTTTTTGGGTTTAAATTAGGGGCCCCGACTTATACTCGAGTATATACGGTATGTGCAACTGGTCAAAATGAATTTCAGGGCAGTTTGCTATAATGTGATGCCCAGTATTGTCTAAGGTGAGAGGATGGCCAGAGGTAGAGATAATGCATTTTCTGTTAATTGACGTTGTTGAAGACAGGGTGAAGAAATTAGCGGGCTTAATGGTGTATATAGTGAACTATGCTGAAACACCACAGCCATTGTCAACGCTCCGACTCTGAGCTATGACTAAGGACCGCCAGTTGCAACTATTGTGTTAGTTATTATTAGAAAGCCTAAATTAGGTGCTGCTGAATGTGCTTTTTTATATGTGTTTTATTTATTTATGCCATTAAAGGTTTTGATTTACTGTATTAATATAATGGCAACATGCCGCTACACAATGCTTGATAAAGGAGGTTTTATTTGCTGCCATAGTGCTTGATGTTGCTCACCAGCCTTCTGTGCCATCCTGTTCCGTTGGGGCCCTTATCAGAGCCAGATTCTTCCCAGCACATGTTCATCTTTAGCACTATATTCTTGCTAACTTCTTTCTCTCTTGCTTGGCAATTAGCCTGCCTGAACATTTACATCCGCAGCACCGGTGTATATAGAAGACAAGAAAAATACATAAGCTTTCAGGACAATTGCTGGATTCATGGGAGCAAGAAGCCCCACAGAGGGGTATTTTTGAGTTTCCATTGTTTCATGTGGGGAAATACAGTGGTGCCTCGGATAACAACGGTAATTCGTTCTCTGAGGTTAGTCGTTATCCGAAACATGTCGTTATCCGAAATGCGGCTTCCCATAGGAATGAATGGGAAACCGTTTAATCCGTTCTGGAGCCTAGGAAAAAGGCACAGACACCTGTTTTTTTGCTCAAAACTCTATAAAGTGCACATTAAAGGTACAGATGCAATGCCACCCGGGATAACTCTTTTGTACTGATGCATGCTGGAAATTTGTTATCCGAGGCAATCCATAGGGAAAATTCATTATCCGAGGCAGCCCATAGGAAAATTCGTTATCAGAGGCAGTCCTATACCCAGAAATTTGCAGTCGTTATCCAAATTATTCGTTATCCGGGGCAGCTGTTATCCGAGGTACTACTGTATGCTTTGATTTATGAGTATTTTGGTTTACAAGCATGCTTCCGGAATGGATTATGCTCATAAACCAAGGTACCACTGTATGTACTTTTATATTTGTCTGTGCAACTGGCAATCATATTGAACTCAGTGTTAGGAAGGCAGGGGTGGCGGAAAGGAGACCGGGTGCTTCTGAACTTCTGCATTACCTTAGTAGAAGAAGGATGGAGTATTGTTTTCTATAGCATGCACTCTGTTCTTCTTCTGTCACCTTCTCCCACCTTCCGCTCAGAGAAAGGAGGCAGTGTTCCCCTCTCAGCAAGCAGCTGTCAAATTGTTATCAAGAGTGCTGAAGTCGATAATCGGGTACCTCAAACACATTTCTTGTCATACTGTGAAAGCTACCCTTCTTTGGGCCTTTTCACACGACCCCTAAGATCCGCTGGCCACTTAAATTCGGACCAGAGATCTTGGGGGTTTGTTGCTCTTCCTGCGTCCCCACCCCTCTGCACTTCCTTGATCCTGTCTGCGTGAGGGGAGGGAGAAAAAAGGGGACAAAAGAATGCAGGCTCACCTCCGTCTGCCGGTCCAAGCCTCCCCAAGCCCTGTCGTTGTCCTGATTCCTTCTCTTAAAGGGGCGGGAGGCAAAAAACAACAACAAACAGAAGTGAGGAGAGCCTGGCACTCACTCCTTTACATCCGCATCTGGGATTTTTCACCCTCCGAGAGCAGGTACCTGAAAAGTGCGCTGGGACGCGCTTAGGTGGGCGTGGCCGCACTTAATTTTCTGTAAACTCCGGAGCTGGTGGGGAAACAATTTTAAGCTCCGGAGCTGGGAGCCATTTGCGGCGGAGTTTAGGGGTCGTGTACAAATACCCTTTGTGAAATAATGCTGTGCTTTCTGATTTGCCTCAAAGTGTTTGCCTCTCAGGCTGTTCTTTATTTGGATGTATGTGTTTTTTTTTCTTTTTTGCAGTCGGGGCTGGGGACTTTGCCTGGAGGACCCGCCAGCTACTGATCTGATAGCTTTCCCATCCATTCCACCAGGAGTCCTCTACGATGTCAGCCATCAGTGCCGGCTCCAGTATGGAGCGCTCTCCACCTATTGTGATGATATGGATGTAAGGCAGACCTGGAGGCTTGGTTTCACATTGTTTCGAAGGCAGCAACATAAGAGTTAAATGGGTGAACAGATGGGCTTGAGATAGTATATTGGAGAAAAATGAATGTATGTAAAAGAGAAAAGGGGGGAACGTGGTTTGTACTGCCACAAAACACTAACAGTGGAAGGAGAAAATATTTGATTAAAATCTTGCTTCAGAATTTGAGTTAAAGTTATTTCCCAAGACTGAGGATGCAAACCTGTAAAATCAGCTCGAGGTATCAGTTTTCACCCCAGGCAGTGTAAGAAGAGATATCTTCGCTTTCTTTATAAACAAAGACTTACTAATTGTCTAGTATGTTTTTCGTTGTATTGTGTCAGACCATGAAACACTCTTTGGGACTGGTAATAGAGACAAAGATACAACAATCCTGCTAGAAATTAATTTCCGTGAACATCTTAGGTAAAAATGTCAGTAGGATCAAATTAAGAGTTACAGTCCAGCATCGAGAGGAAGATGGGTAAACTTGTAGAATCAGTTTGATTTTACAAGTTTGCAGCCTCCATCTTGGGAAAACCAACATAGAAGAGGCCTGATGCTGCAATGTCTGGATGGGATGGTTTGGGGCAGGCATGCCCAAACTGCGGCCCTCCAGATGTTTTGGACCACAACTCCCAGAATTCTAAGCTTAGATTGCAAATGGCAAAGGACTGTGGGAGTTGCGGTCCCAAACATCTGGAGGGCCAAAGTTTGGGCATGCCTGATTTTGGGGCTTTTCTCTTTCTGCTCCCAAGTTCTCATGTTCTAGAATGTCCGGCCCTGTTGGATCTATAAGCTCACTTGCTTTAACTATTTTGTGTGGTTTTGTGCCATCAAGTTGGAACTGACTTAGAGCAACCCTAGTAGAGCTTTCAAGCTAAGTGTGATGATCGAGGAGTGGTTTTACCAATTCCACTTCCCCAGTCAGTTTCCATAGCTGAGCTGGTACTTGAGCCGTGTTCTGCAGAGTTCTAGTTTGTCGTCTTATCCACTACGCCACAATGGGAATCCCAATTTACTTTGTAATCTAATAAAAATATCACTGAGGGATTTTTAAAAATTCCGTGCACTAATCATTTTAATATTTTTCATTTTTCCACCATTGGTTCTTGGTACTTTTCTCTACTGTGTTCTAAAAAAAGCACCCCCTTATCTCACCGTTAACATGCCTTATCTCACTCTACAATAAGGAAATGAAGAATGCTTAGCATTCCTGAAGGCGGGAATGCTAAGCAGGCAGCAAATTTGGAAGACTTTCCATTGGGTTATTTTGTGAAGATGTAGTATTAGGGTGATCTCCCCAGGGAGTTCTGTATTCTAATGCTTAGAGATTCATATCTAGGCAGTGAGGCTCCCTGCCCATGGTTTTTTTAAAGTTCATTAGAACAGATATTATCTGTTCTCAATTTTGTTTACTCTGTAGAGTACCATGTGCATAGATGCCATGATGTCATGACTCTTAATAATTTCAAGCTCTTTTTCGGTCGGTTCCTTTCCAATCCACATGAGTCTTCTGCTTCTCAATTTACTTTCAAAAAAGTCAAACATTTTGAAAGTTAGATTGCTAAAGCGGATTGGAGACTAATAAATTAAAAGGGAGCTTCATTTTGTTTGCTCACAAGTTGGACACCTGAAGGTACCTGACCAAAGGCAGTGCATGAGAACATTATACAGTGGTACCTTGTATCAAGGAATTAATTCCTTCCCAATGAAATTATGTTAAGCAAATTTTCCTTTATACAAATTTCCCATAGGAATGCATTGAAAATGGAGTAATCCCATTTTTATGTTGTATGGATCTGCCCCATAGACGATTCTGTTAAGCAAATTTCCCCTATCTCCAGAATATTTTATGTTGTACAAATTTTATGTTATACAAACTTAGTTATCCAAGGGTCCACTGTACATACAGCCTTCCTCCTTTCCTACAGACTGTCTGCCATACACTCTGGTGCTCTGTGGGGAACACATGTCATTCCAAGCTGGATGCAGCTGTTGATGGCACCAAATGTGGTGAGAACAAGGTAAGTGTGTTTGGCCTTTTGGTTTTTGGTGGGCCTTAAGAGTTGCTTTGTGTACCATTATATCTGGTGCTTTGTGTACCATTATATCTGTGCCATGCAAACAACAGCGTCGTCCAAAGCCCTGCCATGCAGGCAGAAGAGATATATTGGAATCTTAAATCTGTAGTAAAAGATGCCAGATTTTTCCTTAAATGTATCGCTCTGTAATAAGATGACTAGAAATGTTGCTTGCTGTAACAACTTTACTTCTGTTAATGCTATTCCATTAACAGAGATGTCCAGAACAGTGAGTGGTTTGTTTTCAGTGGCTGAGTCATGGCAGTGCAGGCAAGGTTCTTGGCCAGTCCCAGCTTGTATGCTTGAGCTTTGTCAGTCTTGCCTTATTACAGTAACCCCCCCCCCGGTCTATTGCAGGGCTTAGGGACCCACCCAACCCGCAATCATTGAAAATCCGTGATACGCGGATGCAGGTCAGGTGGGGGAGCACAATTTCAAACATTGCGTCCTGCCTCCGAGCACCCCGGGGGGTACAAGTGAGCAGCGGGTGATGTTTAAAAAGGGTTCTCAGCCAAAAGCGCTTTTAGCATCGCGCGTTGCTTGCCAGCACCCCGAAGGGGTGGGGAGAAGCGGTGCACGATACCTCCGGAGGCAAGCCCCGGGCTCCAGCTGATTAGCGCTGGTTTGGGGGAGAAAAACCTTTTGTTTCCCCACCCCACCGCCGATCAGCTGGAGCCCGGGGCTTGGGGAAAGTGGGAAGGTTTAAAAAGCCCCCAAACCTCCCCGCCTCAAGCCCTTTCTGGGTACTGCGGTCCCATGATATAGCGGGACTGCAGTATATGAACCGTGAAAGGACGGGGGACCACTGTACATCAAAGAGGGAGGGCAGATCGAAACTGTAGGATATATTATCAATTTCTTCAAAAGAGGTACTAAGTAGGCTACTTCTGAAGAAGTGTAATCACAACTTTGAACAAAATTGGAAATTTCTGTATTGTATGCTACATAACCCATGTGCATCTTAGTTTTTGTCTATTCAAGCTGCCAAATTCAGCATTATATTTGGGAAACACGCAGGTTGCCCTTTTGTTCTTAAGGTGCTTTAAAAGCTATTTCCCCCTCCTTTGCTGATCATCTGAAGATGGACAAAGGTGTTTGGGCCATTTTTGCAGAGCATGGAGTGATTGGACAGCCATAGCAGAATGCTGCTAACCCTTCCATATTCTACAGTGGTGCTTCAGTGGAGAATGTGTGCACATGGAATATCACCCTGAATCTGTTGATGGAGGTTGGACAGCTTGGAGTTCTTGGTCCAGCTGCTCCCGAACGTGTGGAGCTGGCGTGCAGAGCGCAGAGCGGCTGTGCAGCAACCCCATGTAAGTCACCAACCAACCATTTTGCTTGCAAGAGGTTTTCCCCGTTAGTTTATCTTAATCTTGCCATAACAATTATTGTTGGGTGTGGTGAGACAAGTACCTGTGGTGATGATAGCCAAGTAATAACAGGAGACAGGGAAAAGCAGAACTACTCAACACCTTTTTTGCCTCAGTTTTCTCCAGTTTTTCCCCCGCCATCTTTGCCTTCCTCATTGCCACCTCCTGTGTCTCTTGTCCTCTCTATTTTATTGTTTTTATTGGTTTTATTTTTCTGTTGTTAGCCGCCCAGAGTTCCCTCCCGGGAAGATGGGCGGGATATAAACTTCACAAATAAATAAATAAATAAATAAATAAATAAATAAATAAAAAGTTTAATCAGGACGAAGAGTAGATGATATAGGGCGGAAATTGCAACATAGAATCGGTAGGGAGATAGTACAGGAATACCTGGAAACCCCAAATAAATTTAAGTCTCTGGGGCCAGATAAATTACACCCAAGGATATTAAAATATTAAAATAACTGAACCATTGGCAGTAATTTCTGAACCATTGGCAATAATCTTTGAGAAGTCCTGGAGAACAGGGTCCCCATAGATTGGAGGAGGGCAAATGTCCCCATCGTCAAAAGGGGGGGGGGGAATAAGAACCCAAATGCTAGACTGCGTGGGCTGTGGCCTGTTCCAGCAAGGCTGTTCTTATGTTCTTAAGTACTACCCAGTCAGTTTGACATCTATTCCTGGAAAGATTATAGAGCAGATTATTAAGCAGACAAGTCTGTAATTATTTAACAAGCAATGCTGTCATTACTAGAAGTCAACACGGGTTTCTTAAAAACAAGTCATGCCAGACTAATTTGATCTCTTTCTTTGATAGTTACAGGCCTGGTGGATGAGGGGAACACTGTGGATGTTGTTTATCTTGATTTGAGGAAGGCCTTCAATAAGGTTCTCCATGACATACTTGCAAAGAAGTTAGTAGAATGTGGGATAGATAATGCTACTGTTTAGTGGATTTGTAATTGGTTGACTGGTCGTACCAAAGGGCTGGCCCAAAGCTAATGGAATGTGTTTCAACAGAGAGAAATGTAGGGTCGTTCATCTTGGCAGAAAAAATGAATTGCCAGGCAACCACTTTAGCTTAGCTTCACCAGGTAAAATGTATTGTGTGCCTTCAGACCATTCTTCTTTTGTTGTCTCTAGAAGTTCAATGTGCTGGGGTGTTGTGGTGTTTGTTTTTCTTGATTACAGGCCAAAGTATGGTGGAAAATACTGTTCAGGAGAACGGAAACGCTTTAGGGTTTGCAATATACACTCATGCCGTGAAAATAACCCCTCTTTCCGACATATTCAGTGCAGCCGTTTTGATGCCAAGCCCTACAAAGGGAAATTTTATACATGGATTCCAGTCCTGAGTCACAGTAAGTCCCCCTGCCTCCTGAGAGGAAAATAACTAAGATGTATTTAAAGTGTTTAAATTTTCCCCCTAGAAATTCAGAAATTATTCATCAATAATTTATTTTTTATATATTTCATACATAATGCTAGCAGATTGTTCCTTTACTTTGCTTGTGTCCGTTAGCACTTTGATCTGGAGGATTTCTGGGTGTGCTGTAATTGCTACTGAACCAAAGCATCCAGGAATTGTGATTGCTTTGGGCCTTTTCACACGACCCCGAAAATCCGCGGCAAATGGCTCCCAGATCCGGAGCTTAAAATTGTTTCCCCACCAGCTCTGGAGTTTACAAAAAATTAAGTGCGACCACGCCCACCTAAGCGCATCCCAGTGCACTTTTCAAGTACCTGCTCTCCGGGGGTGAAAAATTCCTGATGCGGCTGTAATGTAGTGAGTGCCGGGCTCTCCTCGCTTCAGTTTGTTGTTGTTTTTGCCTGCCGCCCCTTTAAGAGATACTAAGAGGCTGGAATGCTGCCAGGAGCAGAGCGAGACAGCAGAACGGAGGTGAGCCGGCATTCTTTTCTTCCTTATTTTCTCCCTCCCCTCACGCAGACAGCAGCCAGGAGTGCGGAGTGGGTGGGAACACAGGAAGAGCGAAAAACCCCCAAGATCTCTGGTCCGAATTTAAGTGGCCAGCGGATCTTAGGGGTCGTGTGAAAAGGTTCAGTGTTACTAGAGTAAAAAGTGCCGTGAGATATCAGACACTTGTTGGTGTGGATAGTTGTTGTCCATTGTTGCCAGCAGTGGCATTTCCTTTGAAAGGAGGATATGTCTATTTAGCACAACTGATACATGGGGCAGGTTGTCTTTAGCGGTTAGGTAGGCTTGATTGTCAGTGTTACCTCTAGTCTTGCTGTGCAACTGCCCTTCCCAGTATTCCACAACCGCAGAACACCAAAGAGATCAACACAAAAGGTAGAGGAAGATGGAAAAGTAGTCGGATGGGCCTCAACTTGGCAAGCTTCTTAATGGCATGTTCTGGAATCTGCAGGTAACCCTTGTGAATTGCACTGTCGACCAAAAAATGAGTACTTTTCTGAAAAGCTCCGGGATGCTGTCATTGATGGGACTCCATGTCATGAATGGAACTCCAGCCGGGACATGTGCATTAATGGGCTATGTAAAGTAGGTAATGGTGTGCTTTGCGGTTCTATTGTGATGGAGTAATGTGGCCCCCTGTGCTCCCTCTTAATATACACGTAGACATTAACAGAGTTTTCTTGGATTCAAATCTCACAAGCAGTCAGAGCTGTGGGAATGAAGAAGAGGCAAGAAACCATAAATAGCCATATTTTTCAAGCCAGCACAGTTAAAATTGTGCAAGATATTGTAGGTGGAATACCAGCAAATCAGCAGTAAAGGAAACAGCCACTTTCAGAGTACATTTCTAACACAAGCAAGGTGATAAAAGTGTTATTTTAGGACACAGAGTATTTCTACATTTAATTTTGTTATTTCATTTATCTCCTTGGACACTAGTTAGCAAAATTTCAATATAATCTCACATTCCCACCACATAAAAATAAATATGTATTTTCTCATAAAATCTCCAACACAACTAGGAATGTTTAGCAGCTGTTTCATTTAATTTCACAGAGTTAAATATTGTCTCTAAACTAACATTAAAAATCCTTTATCCTTACAGACAGATTTCAGTATCTTAGATTACATAAAATGAACGGAGTCTTCATTGCAATATTACAGTTTAATCACTACATAACGTAGCTCCTGCAGCTGCCCACAGTCCTCCAAACTTCCACAGAATTTTCTTACACTCCAACTTCATTCAGCATCTTATATTTAGTTATTCAGATTCTAATCCCTTCACCCCCAGTATTTTAAAGTAATATTTGTCTTATCTATGCTTTATCCTGATCTATTGATTACAGAGTATACTTTCCATTTCGGTAAAGCCTAGCTACTGCCAATAGCTGCTATTTACTTAATAATTCCCTTAGGATAATCTAATACTAAAATCATAATTAATTCTACTTACATCTTCCGACTTTTTTATTAACAAGATTTATGTTTTAAAACACATCCCCTTAAATTTCACCTTTCCTCCCCTTATGGGAAGACTTTATAACCCGAAAGGACCTTAATTTGCCAGTTCACATACCTTCCTCATCTATTTCCCTTTTACTATCTTTCCTCCCTGGATTTAGAATTCTAAAATGTGTTTTTCATCTAGTATCTCCTTCTTAAGTCAGAGATAAAAAGTCAAATATGGAAGTTAGATAGATGGATAGATAGATAGAGAGTGATTTCTCTCTCCTTTCTTTCAGAACATTGGCTGTGACTTTGAAATAAACTCTTACGCCATGGAGGATCGGTGTGGGGTGTGCCGTGGAGATGGATCCACCTGTGAGACAGTCAAGAAGACCTTTGAGGAGTTGGAGGGAGTGGGTGAGATGAGTTGCCAAATTTGTAGGAGGGCTGTTGTAAATTCACTCCATTCATCTTGAACACTTTTGCCTGTTTCTGGCTCTGAGAAAATCTGGTCCAGTACCTTGAAAGTAATAAAAGTAAGCAAGCAAGTTGGGAAGCTTCTTAGAAGGGAGACCCCTTCTTTAGGGTCATAAGGACATAAGAAGTGTCATGCTGGATCAGGCCAAAGGCCCATCTAGTCCAGCTTCCTGGATCTCACAGTGGCCCCACCAGATGCATCTGGGAGCGCACGAGGCTAGATCTCTGTCTCCTGATGCCACTCCCCTGCATCTGGTCCTTGAAGTACTCTGGTTTTAAGCCTGGAGATCACACATCCCCATCATGGTTTGTAACTTGTGATGGACATTTCCTCCAGGAATCTGTCCAATCCCCTTTTGAAGGCATCTAGGCCAGGTGCCATCACCAGATCCTGTGGCAGGAAGTTCCACAGATTAACAACGTGAAAAAATGTTTTCTTCTTTTGTCTGTTCTTACTCTCCCAGCCCTCAATTTGAAGGGATGTCCCTTAGCTCTGGTATTTTGTGAGAGGGAGAAGAGCTTCCCTCTATCCACTTTACTCAGGCCCTGCATTATTTTGTACGTCTTAATCATACCCCCCCTCGGGTGCCTTTTTTCCAGACCAAAGAGCCCCAAATGTTTTAGCCTTTCCTCATAAGGGAGGTGCCCCAGCCCAGGAATCATTTTAGTCACTCTCTTCTGCACCTTTTCCAGTTCCACTATGTCAATTTAACTTGCAGCTGGTCTCTCGCTTTTACTGCTGCCTTCTGCTATTCCCAGCATTAGTATCCTTTCCAGAAAATCCTTTCTTCCTTCTCATGATGCGTTCAAAATAGAACAGCCTCAGTTTCAACATTTTTTTTTTTGCTTGCAAAGATAGTTCAGGCTTGATTTGCTCTTGCGCCCTTTTTGTTTTTTATATGTTCAAATATTGGATGGTTTGTGAACCTGTTCACATATTCAGCCCATTGCTGCCTTTTTTTTCTCGCGCCACAAAAGATTGTTCAGTAATGTCCTTCGGGGATAGAAATATTTTAAATAAAATAATAATAAAATTGTATCGTTTAGAGCCCTTTTACATGACCCCTAAGATCCGCTGGTAGCTTAAATTCGGATCCCCCCAGCCAGATATCATGTGGGTTTTGTTCCTCTTCCTGTGTTCCCACCCTTCCGCACTCTGTTGCTTCTGTCTGCGGTGAGGGGAGCGAGAAAAAAAGGGAGAAAAATCCAGGCTCACCTCCAGGTTGGAGCAGCCCCATAGGGATTCCTTTCTGTTAAAGGGGCGGCGGGGACAACAAAAACAAACAGAAGGCGAGGAGAGCCCGGCATCCACAGCTTTACAATCCGCATTGGAATTTTTTTTACCTCCGGAGACCAGGTACTTGTAAAGTGTGCTGGGGTGTACATAAGTGGGCGTCGGTGTACTTTTTTTTTTTAAAGTCCGCTGCTGGTGGGAAAACAATTTTATGCTCCAGATCTGCAAGTGTTTTGCGGCGGATTTTAGGAGTCATGTAAAAGGGCTCTTAGTAGGAAGGACTTATCCTGACAGGTAGTTCAATTCTCTGAACAGGTTATGTTGATGTTGGGTTGATCCCACCTGGAGCACGAGAGATTCAGATCGAGGAGGTGGCTGAAGCAGAGAACTTCCTTGCCTTGAGAAGTCAAGACCCAAAGAAATACTTCCTCAATGGTGGCTGGACTATCCAGTGGAATGGCGATTACAAAGTGGCTGGAACAACCTTCACATATGAGAGGAGTGGAAATTGGGAGAATCTTACTTCCCCAGGGCCCACCGAGGAGCCTGTGTGGATTCAGGTACAGTATTTTAAGAAGGCTTGGCGTTGTCAGGTTCGTCAGAGAGAGCCAACAAGCAGGTCTGCATTCGTAATCTGCCTGCAATTACTGAATTTGCTGGTCGAAACATAATTAGGTAGGAACTTTTTTCTTTCTTTAATTTTTATTTTCATTTCGTTTTAATATTAATTGTACAGTTCATTTATCTTATATATTTCCTGTGTTTTGCTTTATTATATTGTTGTATCTGTTTGTGCTGCTTGTTTATGTTGTTAACCGCCCGGAGTTCCTCCTGGAAGACGGGCGGTATATAAATAAATAAATAAATAAATAAATACCATAAATAAAATATTTTAAATTAACTTTCAATTTAAAATAACAGAGATTAGGATTAAAGCTGCATTCAGGCATCCTTTTGTTTATTTCGTGCAGAAATCAGATGCGATTCCGAGGGAATTCTTTCACAGTTCCTTCAGAGTTTTGCTTTGAAACTAGTTTAGATCCTAACATAGTTAGGCCTTCAGTAGCAGACATTTTCTCTATATTCCTTAAATTGTACATCCAGTGCATTCTTTTTGCTATTGTCATTTAAACTGCATGTATTTAATTTGCTGTCCCACTGCAGTCAAACCTGAGTGGCCAAGTTAATTCTTTTTGCTGCTGTTCATTTAATTTGGTTCCTTAGGATTCTCATTGCTGCATTGAAAAAGACCAAAATTCCGTTTTGGGCCAACTTGACTTGTGTGTCATAATTTAATGCAGCAATTATATTTTCCCACCAAACTGAATATCTCGCTGTTCTCGGAAACTTTTGTGGGCGTGAATGCTGCTTTGGATTCTTGTCCTGCACTGAATAGTTACTATTTTGTAATAATTATTCTGTAACAGCCTTGTGACTTTTAGAAAATGGAAAACAGATTGAATGAATGAATAGCTTTATTACGGTCAAAGGCCAAAAATGGAAAACAGATTTCTTTCAATACATGTGCAGTTCCACTTCTTTCTTGTAGAATATTTAAAAATCTCTAAATGGCATTCCACTTGGTGGAATATTATATTTACTCCAGTAGTCAAGGACTTTTCTTATAGCCCGACTGGATTTTGTGATAGCACTTTATACATTGTTTTCTTTCAGCTCTTATTTCAGGGAAAGAACCCGGGGATCCGCTACCAATACACCATTCAAAGGAAACCTGATAATGAGAATGAAATAATTCCAACTGAGTTCCTCTGGCAATATGCACCTTGGACAAAATGCACAGTCACCTGTGGCACAGGTAATTGTGTCTAGTTTCACATTTGTGTGGCCAGGATCTTTCCCCACCAGCCTGTTCTGTTAGGAATGGCAGGAATTGCAGATTTCTACCTGAGGAGTTTACACATTATTTTGTATTGGAAGTCTCCATAAAATTGGTGTGTGTGTGTGTGTGTGTGTGTGTGTGTGTGTGTGTGTGTGAGAGAGAGAGAGAGACTTTGAAGTTGGATTTGGCTTCTTCTCTAAAGGCATCTGACTGCAGTAAGATGCAACTCTGGCCATGAAACAGAAGGACTACTCCTCAATCTAGAGCAGGGACGGAGAACCTATGGCACGCGTGCCAAAGATGGCATGCAAAGAGCGTTCGCCTGGCACGCGACATGCTCCCTGCCCCCCCACTTCCCCCTCTGCTGGACCAGCCATGAGAAATTTGTGTAGGGGGAAGTGGGGGGGCAGGGAGCATGTTGGGTGCCAGGCTGACCCGGCCGTCAATGTCCCCATTGCGATCGCCGCCCTAGCCCCTGCCGCCACCGCCCCC
>JAHTLZ010000252.1:7145177-7155324 GCA_023846285.1 Phrynocephalus versicolor | reverse complement strand
CCCCTGCCCCTCCGCCGCCCCCGCTGCCGTCATTGACGCCACCCCTGCCCCTCCCGCCACCAATTGGGACTGGGAATCCAGGCTGCAAAAGGTGAGGGCAGAGGCTTTGTGGAGGAGACCTCTTTGCTAATGAGGTGATTCGAACTCATTGGCTGCAGCAGGGCATGGGAGATGCTCTGTGGAAGCCTCATTGCAAACAAGGTGATTGGGACTGGGGAATCCAGACTGCAGCAGGGGAGGGCAGAGGTTCTGTGGAAGCCTCTTTGCAAACAAGTTGATTAGAACAGCGGAATCCAGGCTGCAGCAGGATACAGGAGAGGCTCCATGCAGGTAACTTCGCTCTAAATGAAAATGCGTGATATATATGTAGCGGGGACTACTGTATTTGCTCTATAAGATGCACAGACATTTCCCCTTACTTTTAAGAGGGGAAAGTGCGTCTTACAGAGCAAAAAATACAGCAGTTTCCATTTCTACTATTACTTGCCCTCCTCCTTGACATCACAAAGATCTACTTCTGATACGTTATAAGTGCCCACTGTTTTAGGATTCCACTGTGAATCTCAGTGAATGGAATGCTGCTTACCTGGCACACTCTGGGTGAAGGTTCAGGTGCTGGGATCTTCAAATAAGCCTGAAAAAAAGCCAAACATTCCTGTTTTGCTTAGTCAGTAGGACTTCTCTGTGCCCCTGCTAATTATATGTGGACTGCAGCTATAGAAGAGGCATCACTACCCCAGCATCTAATCCATGTCTCGGCATATAATACAAGGGTGCACCTATGCATGGCCATTCACACACCCCCCCCCAACCACAATCTCTTTCTTCTTTCTTCCCTAGGTATTCAGAGACAGGTTGTGCATTGCATCGAAAAGGTTGCTGGGGTGGTGGAAGAGCACTACTGCGATGTGCTCAACCGGCCCGAGAACAAGCAGAGGAGTTGTAGCATGGAGCCCTGCCCAGCTAGGTCAGCTTCCTTGTTCTTCAGATTCTTCACTGCTTCTTATGTGTCCAAAGAGCAGCAATACCCATCTCTCTCTCTGAATGGTATGATGCTCTAGGAAAGGGAGTGCTTTCTAGCTAGATCTAGCCAAGAGACCAGTGGTGGGTCAATGATGCCAAACCCCAACCTTCAGTAATAGAATAGGTACGTGGCAAGTAGGCCCAAGCTCAGTATGCAGTTAGAATGACATCAAGCCAGTAGGGCTGTCCATATTTCCATGGCTGAAGAGGCCTACTGAATGCCAGCTGGTGTGAGCAATATTAGACTACCTGATCAAGTGGATTGATGGAGTATAAGGCCAAGTTTCTTTTTTCTCCTTTGACTGTGTAGTTTCTAGAAATAGTACAATAGGTGTTGAAGTATCTTTTAGTGAACTAATACAGTGGTACCTCGGATAATGAATTTAATTGGTTCACAGGCAATTTATTATCCGAAAAAAATCGTTATCCGAAACACGGTTTCCCATAGGAATGAGTGGGAACCCAATTAATCCATTCCAAAGCCTAGTAAAATGACACAGACACCTGTTGTTGTTGTTTTTTGCTCAAAACTCTTTATAAAGTGCACTTTAAAGGTACAGATGTGATGCAGCCCCGGATAACTCTTTTTTACCGATGCATGCTGGAAATTCGTTATCTGAGGCAGCCCATAGGGAAAATTTGTTATCCGAGGCAGATCTATACCTAGAAATTGCGATTTGTTATCCGAGGCAGCCCATAGGGAAAATTCATTATCCGAGGCAGCCCTATACCTGGAAATTGCGATTCGTTATCCAAAAAAATTCGTTATCAGGGGCATTCGTTATTCGAGGCATTACTGAACGTTCAGAATTAAGGTATAATAAGCGGAAAGCCCACAAGTCTTTAAATCTTGCGGTTCATTTCAGGTGGTGGGCTGGTGAATGGCAGAGGTGTTCTGCCTCTTGCGGTGACAATGGAGTGATGAAGAGGACTGTCCTCTGTATTCAGAGTGTGGGCCTGGAGGAGCAGCAGGCCCTCAAACCCAGCAAGTGCCTCCATCTCCCTAAGCCCAATGCCACCGCCCCCTGCAACCGAGAGGTCCTGTGCCCAGCTCAGTGGATTACAGGGAATTGGTCTGAGGTAAGACAGGTCCCATGCAAACACAGTTAAGTCCTTGTTTTAGGTAATTTGTTTACCCTAAATAACAGACTGTATTTCACTGTATTTCACTTTCTGCCACTAATGTTAATACACCCATAATTGTTTCTGTGAGTGTAGTTGCAGCCCAAGGAAAGCAAGCAAATAAAGGCAAAACGTATAATCAAAAACCCACCCCAAACCAAAACTGTAATATCATGGGTGGGGTAGAGAACCACAAAGCAGTTCCAAGGAGGTACACTAGTACAGACCTGGTGGTGGTACCAAATGTAATCCTAAAAAATGGGTGGAAATCCTCCCCAAATCAAGAAAAAAAGGGTAGAAAAGATCCAAGATTGGAAGTACACAGGTAAACAACACAATCCAAGACAGAGAGCATTTAGAGCTGAACAACCCACCATAATACCACCCAAAAGGAACTATTGAAACAAAGAACATTCCTCACTGCAATTTAAAATAAAAATAGCACAAACACATACACAAGCATGCATATGAGAAAGAGAAAATACTGTATATACTCGAATATAAGCCTAGTTTTTCAGCCCTAATTTTAGGCTGAAAAAGGGGGCCCTCGACTTATATGCGGGTCAATACTTTTAGTCTCTGAGGCAAGTGCTTGGGTTGGTGGCTAAAAGTCATTTTAAAGATTGCGTGCCGCTTCTCCTGACCCCCCCCCCCCTGTGCATCAAAGGGAACTGGTGTGCAATGTTTAAAATGACTTTTAGCCACTGACCCAAGCACTTGCATCAGTAGTTAAAAGTCATTTTAAACATCACACACCACTCCCCCAGCTTACAAAGGAGGAGCTGCCAGGCCCTGTTGCATTTCCCACCCTAGACTTATACTCGAGTCAATACATTTCCCCAGTTTTGGGGGGTTAAATTAGGGGCCTCGACTTATACTCAGGTCAACTTATACTCGAGTATCTACGGGTAATCTTTAATTTGTACCTTTGTGTGCCTTCTGCCCAGATACACAGTGAGCCAGTCCACTGTGCCATATACAGTACATCACATCCACATTGTCCTACTACTGTCTTTCATACGCATTTTGTTCTCCTGTCTTTCTAGTGCTCCGTGACATGTGGGAGCGGGACAAGACAACGCCGTGTTTACTGCCTCAATAAAACCATTGGAGCCAGCTGCAATCTAGTACAAAGACCAGTCTCTGAAATTGCATGTTCATTAACGCCATGTTGGAGGCAGATAGAAAGCACAGAGTGGTCAGGAAGCGGTTCTTCAAGCAAGGAACTCTTTAATGAAATTACTTTCACCTCTAATCACCATGTGCCCAAATTTAGTCCTTCAGCGCCCAAATCCGAAGACCTCAATGCTATAATAGAGCAAAGCTTTTTGCCCGCTGACAACGAAAAGGGAAATGTGTTTGTAGACGATTTTTACTATGATTATAATTTCATCAACTTCCATGAAGATCTGTCTTATGACCCAATGGATGAAAATGACCATAGGAAAAAGGAACCGAAGCCAGACATTCTGGTGAATACTTTTAACAGCACAAAGAAGGATTCTAAAGGAATACAGCCCAGTTTTCTCCCAACCAGAAAACAGGAGAGCACAGTGACAGATGGATATTTGTACTCTCCAGTTACTGGCCAGAGTGAGGACAAAGAACCAGTTAAAATCCCAGACAACGCAACTGTCAGGTTGCGTGGTTGGGCTGGTCCAGTTGCTGCTTCCTCAGTCACCACTCCAACTCCAGTCAAAGGGACAGGCACTCAGCCATCATTTTGGGAAGACCCTCTACCCAGTTTGACAATGAAACATTTTCCCACTAGTAGCCATCTTGTGTCTGTTGGTACGACTCAAGAAAACCCTTCTGCAAACCAAGTTTCCAAAGAGAACAGGGCAGCCATATCATTCTCTACCAAGTGGCCCTATTTTGCTCTCCCGACTTCAGTGATGTCTCCGGGCCCAGAAAGCAGCAATCAGCAAAATGAATCTGATGCTCCTGGCAGCAGACAGCATCCTAACGCGGGGATGCTCAACAGGAAAAGTTCAAAGTTTCTTGATGGTGGTGGTGATCTTAAAGATGGCGTGTTGTGGGACATGGCTGGGAAAGGCAATTATGAGGAAAGCAATATCGTTAAGTCCTTTGTTAATAGTGAAGATAGGACAGGGATACTTAAGAGGGACAAAGAAGTTCACATCAACACAGTCACAACAGCAGGGAGAGCATTCTACCACCTTACCCATCAGCCATTTCATTCTACTGATATCACCCCTAATCCTATGAGTTCACGTAGGTTGAGAAATGACAAGACCCATATTGTAGCAGATGTAGAGACTCACCAGGGTTCTTTGACTGATGTTTCAAGGGAGAAGGAGCCACGGCCCCCTACAGCGGACCCACCACAAGAAGTGTCCTCCCACAGCTCTGCATACGAATTAGTTAGCATTTATAGGGAGATACTTGCATCTCACAGTCCAGACTCAAAGGGGCTGCCATTCCCAGCTGAACCAACATACGTGGTTGAGGGCCCAACTTTCTCTAATCCTCTCCTTTCTATGCCAGCCACACCAACGTGGAAGGAGTCTAGTACAATGAAGATGGAGGTGGACACTGAACATGACTCTGCCATTGTAGATCAAGATTTTTTCAGGGGTAGAAATGATAGCTCATCCAATGGAGTCCACTGGATATTTGCTAACAGCAATGGAGGTGTCGGGCAGAGTTCCATAACTGCAACACCCCATGAAGCGGAAGAGAACATGTTACTCTCGTTGGCTCCCCCTCCTACTGTAGAAGCTACTTTCAATGCCAGCTGGGAAGTTGGAAACTGGAGTCAAGTAAGTTTTGTGGGAAGCAGGTGTTACCTTTAGAGCAGACAACACTGTGTCTGGCAGCCCTATTACTTTGTTATAGGGCACTGTTACACGACCTCTAAAATCCGGTGGCAACTTAAATTCGGACCAGAGATCGTGGGGATTTGTCGCTCTTCCTGTGTTCCCACCCCTTTGCACTCCATTGTTCCTGTCTGCGTGAGGGGAGGGAGAAAAAAAATGCAGGCTCACCCCCATCTGCCAGTCGAAGCAGCCCCGAGCAGCCCCGTAGTGATTCCTGTTTTTTAAAGGGGCGGCGGGGACAAAAAAACAAACAGAAGGCAAGGGAACCCGGCATTCACAGCTTTACAATCCGCATCCGAAGATTTTTTTACCTCCTGGAGGCCAGGTACTTGAAAAGTGCGCTGGGACGCGCTTAGGTGGGCGTGGTCATACTTAAATTTTTTAAAAGTCTGGAGCTGGTGGGAAAACATTTTTAAGCTGGGAGCCCCTTTGCCTTGGATTTTAGGGGCTGTGTAAAAGCGCCCATAGAGTGGCAACAGTAACAAGTCTCTTTCATCATCTTCTCCTCTTTTTGCAGCAGGGCAAAAAACTCATCTGAAGCCCTGTGCTCTGTAGACTTCTTCTGGATAATCACATACTGACATACAGAATGTCTCGGATAGGTGCAGGGGGTGTAAATATTATAGCATAGTTGCAGGGGTGTGAAAATCCTGTCTTGGCTCTCCGAGACTAGAACGGATTCCCTTAAGCAATAGCCTTATGAATGGGGAGGTTCTATAGTAGGCAGAGTCAGGGTCTTAAAGCTCTAAGGTGAGAGGTGGTTATTAGACTCTGTTAATTTTATGTGACTAAACAGAAAGGTTTGTTTATGGTTTTAAGGTTGATGTTGGATGTGGTGTTTTTTTTTGTTCTGGTGCTCTGGAAGTTGAGTCCTGGCAACTGGGCTTCTTTTTCTTGAGAGATAGAAACGTTTGGCTGCTCATCCAAACAGCTTCATCAGTCTGAATGCAGCTAGTGCGAGTCCTCCACCTTATAGTCAGCTTTGACCTCTTGTCACCCTGGTCTGAAATAGGCTCATAAGCTGAACAATGACATGAATAGGCTTGTTAGGTAGACAATAGTATCCATAGCCTTAAGGTGAACAATGGCCTAAGGTGCTGAAACCTATCAAGAATGGGTCGTTAGCTATGGCCTTGGTGGTGAAGGCTTTTTGATTTGTCTGGGTATTGTTGAAAGCACAGCCTGATAAGTAGCAGATAGACTATGCCTGAGGCTCCCACCTCTGTTGAGAGAGGGGGTTTCAATGCTCACATGAATGGCTTCCCTGACCCCTCTCTCAAACCACCTATCTTATCTGTCTAATATGTGTACATCCCCATCTTTAAATGAGTGCCCTTTGTCCTTCAAGTGGAGGTGTACTGCTGATTCTGGTCCTGAGCTGTTGCCCTCCCTATGTTCTAGTGCTCTACCACTTGTGGCCTTGGTGCTGTTTGGAGGATTGTACGCTGTAACTCTGGAAAGGAGGAGGACTGTAGCCCTGCCAGAAAGCCTGTTCCTGCCCAACGGTGCTATCCAAGGCCATGTTCCACCTGGCGCATCGGAAATTGGAGCAAGGTAGACAAATCAGGCCAAGCCTTTGGCCCTCTTATAGCTCAACAATGTGATTCACATCACCCCACCTTTAACGCCTTTTGTTTTAAGCTAGCACAGTATGTTGCCCCAGCATTCGGAGAACTCTCCTAACAAAGAAGCCTGTTAAGCAGTTTAAAAAAAAATTGTGTTGGAAGTGATGTGGGAGACCTCTCTGAAGGTGTTTAAATAGAAATTAGATGCTCATATTTCAGGGATGCTGTCACTGCAGCCTGGTTTGCAGCTCTTGTGTTAAATTAGAGGTTCGTCATAGATAGCCATCATGATCACTTCCACTTTTGATACTTTCAGGGCCTCCAAACGTCACTGGACTTAGCCCAGGCATGTCCAAAGTCAGGCCCGGGGGCCAAATGTGGCCCATTTTCAAATTTCAAGTGTCCCGCAACCACTTCTCCCGGCTGGCTTAGCCTGTCGTGCGTCCCTACCAGCTGTCCCCTCCCCATTCCGGATGGAAATGTCAGCTTGAAGTTTTACGGCTTGCCTGTCCTCCCTGCCTCTGTCCGTATCCCCAGCCACCTACCCAGCCTACCTGCCCCCGACTCTGTTGCTGCAGCATCGGCTCCACCTCCTTGCATGTTCTAGAGGCTTGTCCAAAGTCCATCCTGGGGACCAAATGCGGCTAAATGGTCGGCTCCCACACATTTTCACCACGCCAAATCTAGCCCTCCTTGCAAAAAAGTTTGAACACCCCTGACTTAGCCACACCAAGTCAGGTGTGTGTGTGTGTGTGTGTGTTGTGTCGTTACAGTTGTGACCGACTCTTTGTGACTCCATGTCCATGGAGTTTTCTTGGCAGGAATACTGGAGTGGCTTGCCAGTTCCTACTCTAGGCGCCTACAGCACCCGGTATTCCCTGGTGGTCTCCCTTCCAAGTACTCACCAGGCCCAACCCTGCTTAGCTTCCGAAATCAGGCGAGATCAGATGTGCTTAGGGCATCTAGGCAGCATACCAAGTCTGGTATCAGAAGCAAAATGGGCTCCTGCCGAAAATGGCAGGGCTACTTGCTGTTGTCTGTTAAATGGCTGGATTTGCTTGTCATGCCACCGTTGTTTGTTTCCCAGTGCTCCAGAACCTGCGGAGATGGTGTGAAAGTTCGGGACATTCATTGTGTTGACTCTCGAGACCAGCGGCCTCTTCGTCCTTTTCATTGCCAGGCCCTCCAGTATAAGCCACCGATACGGATGACGTGCAAAAACAAGCCATGCCTAGGCTGGTACACTTCTGCCTGGAGAGAGGTGGGGCAAGGATAAGCAGAGATGGGGATAGGCTGTGAGTCCACCAACTGCTGGGTTGTGTCTTGTTTCATCAGTTCTCACCCCCTCACACACACACACACACACACACACACACACACACACACACACACACAAACACACACACACACCACTCTACTTGATTGTGATCTCCAGCTTGAGTGGGTTGCAACATGTAGAAAATAATTCCACTGTATAGCTTTCCTTCGTTTTTATTTTCACACTGAATTACAGAAATAACTGGGAGGTTAAGCAGTACCACCACCATCAGCTTCCATAGCTTTCCCACAGAATCAGAGATTCCCTTTAAAGGGATAAAATTAATTTTAAGCTGATAAAAATTCAATTTGCCAAAGCACCTCTTGTCTTATGACGTGAGTTTTCTGAATAGTAGAGGATTGGACTAAATGACACTGGATCCCTTCTAGTTCTAAAATTTGTTTATGACAAGATTGTTTGGCTGTTGTTTAGACAGAAACTTGCCCTTTATTTATTTATTTTATTTATTTATTTTCATAGTTATATACCGCACCTATTCCCAAACATTTCAATCTGCTGCACTTTTGAAGGAAAAGAGGGTGGGTTAGGATGCTCTTTTATGCTGAATCTGTTTATTTATTTATTTATTATTTATTTATTTTAGGGCTTACATACCGCCCGTCTTCCGGAAGGAACTCTGGGCAGTTTACAACAACAACAAAAAACAGACCATAAACCAAATGAAATACAGCATCATTATTAAATCAATAAAGTCAGTTTGAACATAAAAAAAGAAAAAAAATAGCAAGGAGACAAGCTTTTTTGAAGGCTGACAGGGACTGTGCAAGGTGCAACTCATTGGGAGATGATTCCGTAATGTAGGACCAGCCACAGAGAAGGCTTAGCCACAGGTAGCCATTTTCTGAGCCTCCCTGGGCGTGGCACCCGCAGTGAGTGCGCCCGCATCATTCTAGTTGGTCAGGCTGAAGTTGACCGCTGGGAGATTCGCTCTGCCAGGTAATCAGGTCCCAGGCCATGGAGGGTTTTATAAATTTAAACCAAGACCTTGAATCTTATTCGGGACGCAACGGGTAGCTAATGCAGGCGAGCCATTACTGGGGTGACACAAGCTCTCTAGAAGACAAGAGGGGCTAAACAATGTAAAAGATTTTTTTATTTGCTTTCTTTCCCAGCATAGGAAAGGGACTAGAAAACTCCAAAAGAAAAAGCTGGCTGCTACATTATACCCCAAATGAATGCTACCTTGTTTTCCCATGGGAAACTCCCAGGTGATCAAACCTGCAAGTACAGTACCTAGCAATCTGGGTTTTAGCTCTCCAATTTCTGCCTTAACTCAAAACTGGAACATGCTGACATCAAATGCCATAGCTTGACATGAACCATACCACTAGGGCGTCAAATCATAATTGCCAGGCAGATTCAAAACTGGTTTGATTATCTGTTTCTTTCTGACTAGTGCTCTGAGTTGTGTGGTGGCGGAGAACAAGAACGCCTGGTTACCTGCCCAGATTTTGGAAGATGTGATGAAGCACTCCAACCAAATAACACAAGACCTTGCAACCTCCACCCATGCACTAAGTGGACAGTCAGTTCCTGGGGGCAGGTAAGGCTTAAGGAGGAGGATTGTATTGAATATCCTCTGGGAAGAATCTAGTTCCAGTGTTCCTTTCTGGACTGCTTTGATTATTGTCTTTATTTAGTTGTATATGTATTTAAAATATTTATAAATAACCTTTCTCCTAAAAAATAATCCAAAGTAGGTGACAGTATTAAAAAAAGTATTAAAAGCTAAAATAATAAATTATTACAATATTAATAAAGAATTAAACATTTATTAAAAACATACATATAGTACAGCAATATTAAAAACAAAAGAAATACAGCAGTACCTTTAAGACCACCACCACCCAGTCAGCCAGTTATAAAAAGGAAGCCTGCCTGAAGAGAAAGGTCTTCTTTGGCTGTTTGTGGAAAGACAAAGATGGGGCCAGGCTGGCCTCCTGTGGGAGGGAGATCCAGAATTTGGGAGCAGCAACAGAAAAGGCTCTCTGTCTTGTCTCCATCAAATGCCCCCGTGAGAACGGGGCATTTTTTATGTTGTGCAGATTTTATATTATACAAACCGTTTGTTATACAAATGTGATGATTTTAGTATAAGGTTTTTATTATTGTTTTAATTATTTATTGTTGTTTGATGTTTTTAACTGTTTTAATTCTTTGATTGGAAGCCACCCAGAGACCTTTGGGTAGTGGGCGGCATATAAGTTGTAAAAATAAATAAATAAATAAATAAATAAATAAATAAATAAATAAATAAA
>JAHTLZ010000252.1:7122895-7145167 GCA_023846285.1 Phrynocephalus versicolor | reverse complement strand
AAATAAATAAATAAATAAATAAATAAATAAATAAATAAATAAATAAATAAATGTACCTCAGGACAGAAAATCACGTCTAAAATATGTCCTGTGACATCGTTGCAGCCATCTACCACCGTTATGGTTGTCATGAAGGACATGAACTCCTTGACGACTCCTGAACAATAGCAGGCACCACACCAACAATATCCCTGTGCTGCCTTGTATAGTTCAGATGGCCAACTCCTCTGACTTCCCTCACTCATTTCACGAAAGCAATCTCTCAGTGAAAGGCCAAAGGCAGTCCTCTGTATAACATGTTACATTGCATTTTTTTTTGTCTTTGGACGGCTTTCCGTCTGTGGTTCAGAACAAAGCAGACTGTGGTTTAGTGAAGGAAGCTTCTGCCCTTTTTGCAGTGCAGTGCTCCGTGTGGTGGTGGCCTCCAGAGAAGGCAAGTGAAATGCATAAACACAAAAACCGGAGAAGCAGAAAAAGACGACAGCCTATGTGACCATGAGCAACGGCCAGAGACTACCCAGAAATGTAACCTTCAGGACTGCGGTATCCGAGAGTCAAGTAAGTGGGGACCGTGGCATGTGGCATGTTTTTGAGTGACTACTGCAGAGCACTTAGCCCCACATCTGTGCTTGTGAAGAGGCATCTGACTGTACAAGCAAGCCAAGAAGTCACTGTGATGGAAGTTTGTGCAGGGATACCAATGAAAGCTGTGCTTTTCACTCTAGAAGTGCTTTCTGAGTTCAAGTTGATCCATTAGGGTAAAATAAGACCCACTACTCTAAAGCAGGGGTGCCCAAACTTTTTGTAAGGAGGGCCAGATTTGGTGGCTGAGAATGTGTCAGGGGCCAGGTTGCTCCCCAACCCTGCCACCCCACTGCAAGCCCCACCCACTGACCCCTTGCAACCCCACCTGCAGGAAGGAAGGCGGGGACCAAGGGAGGAAGGTGGAAACCAAGAGAGGAAGGAAGGAAGGTGGGGAACAAGAAAGGGAGGGAGGGAGGGAGGGAGGGAGGTGGGGACCAAGGGAGGGAGGAAAGAAGGAAGGTGGGGACCAAAGGAAGCGCAGGGAGCCGTGGCCACCGCAGGGGAATGTGTGGGTGAAGGAGGGGGAGGGAGGGGCGGGCCAGCCAGCCGCGGGCCGCTCAGAATGGCCTGACGGGCCGGATTTGGCCCCGGGCCAGACTTTGGGCAGGCCTGCTCTAAAGGATAAGCTACATCATTTCTTCCTCCTGTATTAATGTTAATAGAGTCTGTGTCACCAGATTCCATTTCTACACAGCAGCTGGAATTGAAATACAGAAATAGAAAGTAACTGTGGCAAACCATGTATGGAATGAAATACACAGAAGAATGGGGGTTAGGGTTAGGAGTACAATATACAGAAAGTGGAGTTGGTTGATCCCCTCCGCTATGAAAACTCTAGCTCTGAACGACATTTTATCTTAGGGACCACAACTGACTGATTGACACCAATACTGATTGCAGGCACACAAGCACCAACCTGTGTTCGTGTGCAAAAGAGAAAGGCTACACCAGGCATGTCCAAACTTCAGCCCTCCAGATGTTTTGGACCGCAACTCCCACAGTCCTTTGCCATTGGCAATCTAAGCTTAGAATTCTGGGAGTTGTGGTCCAAAACATTAGGAGGGCTGAAGTTTGGATATGCCTGGGCTACATGATGGAATGAAGAGAAATAAGACTTCTGATTATGGGCCAAGAAGGAAGAAAAGAGAGGGGATGGAAGGGGAGAGAGGGAGGAGCAGGCTGGCTAAGAAAAGAAAATCCACTCTGGGTACACTAGAGAAAATAAATCCAGATTCTGGATCTACAGTTCACCACCATGTTTTTTCCTTAGGTTTTGTCTGCCGGCACGACCAACTCTCCTTCAACTTTTGCCGGACTCTACTGCTATTAGGAAGGTGCTATCTTACAACAGTTAACAGGCAATGCTGTAAGACCTGCCGCCACCATAGCCAATGGGATCATGGAAATGAGCATGCCTCCAGAAAGTAAATCCTTCTGTTTTCAAGGACTTCTTGGAAGATGAAGGACCTTAAGGAGCATCACTTCAAAAGCACTTTAAACCTGGCTATTTACTACGTTGTCCTTCCCCCACAAGGATCATGTGTGGTCCTCTAACAGCACCCTATTCATTATGCTGATGAACTCTGGCCATCTCATCAAACTGCACTGAAGACCACCACAGTGGCATCTCCCGATCCTGATACAGTACAAAGGGAAACATGATTTGCTATGTGGAAAACTGCAACATGTCATGCATTTGATATTTGAGTTGGAAAGGAGCATGACCACGGAAAAGCATTATTAATTCTAAGGTAATTTCAGAAGTGCTTCTGGTGCTATCATTTTGACTATATTCAGGTTTCATTTGGTGTTGGCAGGCCAGCACAAAACTCCTGATTGTGTTTTTTTAAACAAAACATTATTTTTATATGTTATGAAAACCACTATCTAACATTTTAAAGTGTAATTTCAGTAAGGTTTTATTTACTGCATTACTCTAATAATATCCTGTATTGCTGATGTGAGGACCTCAGATCAGCTGAAGCCAGTCCCTCATTTCAAAGTGACTGAGCTGGTTTTGTTAATGTAGGGGTGGTTCGTGTATGGTCCCCCAAACATTGCTACAGTGCAACTCCAATAATACCTCATAACTGGTTTCTCTGGCTAAGGCTGATGGGATATGAAATATATGAGAGGTTTTGTTTTAACCAGCATTGGACCATGTAGTCTGTGATTCCTCCTACCCATCTTTTAATGATGCCTTATACAGGCAGTATTCTCTTTTCTCTGGTCTGCAGGAACTGGTACAGTGAACATCCAAAATGACCAAAACTGATTTAAATCTGTCTTTGTGACTTAATACTGAGGCTATATTTCCTGCATTGGTAATTCATAGCAATGTACATTGTCAAGATTCAAATAATTGTCCCCTGTTCTCTTTCTAACCGACATTTGCTAATGGAGGAATGCCCCAAGGATGCTGTTGAAACTTTGGTCTCCCTTTGAATCAAAACATTTGAGTAATTTTCTTGCTAAATTTACTCTTCAGACAGTGAAAAGTGTGTCTATGGCTGCAGGCCTTCCTTGTGAAATTCTAGAGATTGTACTTCTTAGCTTCTCTGACTTAATGTTAGTGCATAATAAAGCTTCCAGCATGGAAGACAAGAAGCACTACAGCAAGTTATACATCAGATGTATGTGTCTTTCATTTCTAGCTAGTGTGAGACCTTTTTCCTTAAATGGACCTACATCTCTACATGGAAACTCATTGGCCCTTTTTGGCTGTCTGTGGGTTCTGTATCATGTAATTCATCACAGATACAAAGGAGAATATAAAACTAATTTTTCTAAGGCAATACAGTGTAAGACTGTGGTTTACTGTTTAAGAAAGCTCTGTAGCACAAAAAAATTAAATTGATATAGTAAAGGAAGATTTGGCTCCCTTGTCATCATTTTTATTCCATAATATCCCTATCTCCCCTTGCACAATCTTTGGAGAAGAAAAATGTTCAGTCCACTGTTTCTAGATTAGAAACAAAAATGGTTTTGTGTCTGTTTTGTATAGCATGATATTGTCCTTTTAAACTCTACAGTTCTATGATTAAGAAGCATAATGCAATATCAGGGGTGCTACAAATTTCTATTCATAAAATTCCCTGACTTTTCCCGGATTTCCAGGCCAAAATTTTAGATTTTCCCTGACTCCCCTCTCCCCCATTTCTTTAATTAAAGCACCGGCAGATTGACTTTTCTGAACATTTGAAACAAACCACTGATATTATAGAGATGAAATAAATGTGTGGATGGTAAAAATTATAAATAAGAAACTAAAATGCATGAACTTGCAAAACAGTTTAATGAAAAAAGAACAATGAACAGCATTTATATACTGTGCATGCTAAGAACAGCATCCATAACATCACAGACATCAGTAAAATATCACTCAAACATTATAAAACAAGCATATCTGTCCATTATAAATATTAATCAAGAAATAATAATTAAGAAAACTTTGCAGGGACATCAATTGGCCCCCTGTATATGACACACACACCCCTTACTTTTGAGAGGGGAAAAAGTGTATCTTATAGAGCGAAAAATATGGTAATTTTGGTTAGCAGACGATTAATGATTTCCAAGATTAGTGATAACGCCCACTTCTAGTCAAAATCCAATTTTCCCCCATGACTATCTACATTTCCCCCTGACTTTTCCAGGATTTCCAAACCGTTTTTCTTCTCCCTGACTTTTCCAGGATTTCCAGACTTGTGACAACCCTGAATATTCATAACCTGGAGTTGTTTTTGCCCCTGCAATCAAAAAATCACATTATCTCTGGTGTCTATATGCAAATGGCAGGAAACAAAGAAGAATTGAAAATCTTAGGGTAATCTCGGGCTTAATAGGACAGTAGGAATGACTGAAACTTCATGGGGTGGCTCCCATGACTGGAATACAGAAATTGAGGGATATACATTGTTCAAAGAGAACCAGTGATGCATAAGTAGTAGTTGCAATCAGGAAAGAAGATGCTAAAAAGCTAAGAAGTCCAGGGTCATGGTCTGCAGCCAACAAAGGGCACATAGACCAGCTCTGCTCAAAGCCCTGAAATAAAAATGCAAAAGTGTTAATATTGGCAAAAGTGTCCCAAGCTGCATAAGTATGGGGAATCCAAAAAAGAAATCCCTTTGAAAGTTGCTTTCCCCTCAGATGAGGAGGATCAGAGAAGTCTTGAGTGGGTCAGAGTTTGACTGAGGCTGAAGCAACAAGTAAGACAAGGGTGAGGGTGAGAAAAATCTTTTTAAAAAGGACGAAATGACACAATTTAACAATTAAGGAGGGATTTGCAGAATGATATGAATAGGGCAATCACACCTCAAGAATTAAAGTAAATATTATTCAACTACAACAAATTGCTGACTCCATTTGAGATGGCACAGTAGAGATTAAAAATAGAACTGTAAAAAGAGATACTGCAGTTAAGAACTAAAGTTACTGACCAGAAAAACAGGCATTAAAACATGCATTTGAGTTTTTTAAAGGAGACTGAGTCTGAGAAGTAGGATTCAAAACAAATAGTGGATTCAAGAACTTTGTCCTATTTATGACATTACAGATAAGGATTTGGACATTGTCCACCGTGTGTGTGTGGGGGGGGAATGTGGAGAACAGACAAACAGTGGGATTTCCACATTAGTGAGATTTACCACTTAAACAACAAGGATGTGTAAGAGGTGAATAAGCTACATTTGCAATATGGGGAAAAAGTGAAGTTGTATCAAGATCTTGCCTTAGAGACACTAGAAAAAACGCAAACAATGGAGGCTGTATACACAAATTCTTCAGGATAGCTGGAGTTTCCCATTTAATCTGTGCGTGGCAGACGAGAGAAAGATCACCTTGGAACAACTGCAATATATATCTCTTTGAGGAGCTGTACATTCCCTTTCCAAAAGAGCAAATCTTAGTTATTGCTTATAATTCTTCAACATGCATGTTTCCTGTAGGCAAATATCAGTACAGTGGACCCTTGTATAACAAATCACTTGTATAACATAACATTTGTACAACATAAAAAATTCCGGAGATAGGGGAAGTTTGCTTAACATAATCGCCTATGGGGCGAATCTGTACAACATAAAAATGGGATCACTCTGTTTTCAATGCATTCCTATGGGAAATTTGTATAAAGGAAAATTTGCTGAACGTAATTTCATTTGGAATGAATTAATTCCTTTATACATGGTACCACTTGTACTGGTATTTAGCCAAGACCGCCGAAGGTTAGAAGGTAAGCTGATACTAAGCCAGCTAAAGCTGTGCTGAATCCAGGTCTCTCTTACTCTAGGGATATTGCAAATGTTTTATGACTATATTTATCCTGGCCTCTCTTTGTGCGGCCACAATAGCTGCATTAAAGATACTGAGATCTCATGTAGCCCGGATCCACCCTTTCTTTTCCCCATTTTTGAGTTTTCTGCCAACAACTCAGTCAGCACAGTACTAGGAATTCAAAACCAGATGTGTAGGCACAAGAGGATCCTGCCAATTCCAAAACCACTACAACCACTTATATTTGAATTTGAATTATACTGTTTACCCAGAATCAGCAAGGAAAACATAACTCTTATTTCAAGAACTATGTATTTTATTCAAATTTCATAATGTAGTTACTATAAGCTCTATTACAGTAAAATGTAAACAATCTGATTTTTTAAAAATTACATGCAAATCCATGAGACGTTACCAGAATTTGTTCATAAACTTAAAAAAAATGAACTTTCAACAAATATAATTAATCTGCATCATCCTTATCAATCTATTAATCCCTGCATTTCTTTACAATTTATTGTATTTTTATAAAACATTTCTTCAAAAAACTGCAGATATAAAGAACTCTCCAGTACTGTACTAAACTCAAGGCCTTCACATTTTTACAAATATATTTAGCCAGAGGTAAGATTGTCCCAGTTACTAGTCGGGTTCCAGAACACACTGTTCCACAATATCCCGCAAATTGGGATTCTCCATTGCAGCTGCCACTCTTTCTTTATCATTGATTTGCTTGTTGACTGCAACACAGGAGAAACATAACGAAGAAGGCTTTTACTAATGAGTAGCATGTCTTATCCTTGTTTATTTATTTATTGCAAGGCCATATGAGACTTATGTGTGGGGCGTGGTGGCTCAGTGGACTAAGGCTCCGAAAACTGTTTGCTCGGCGGTTCGAATCCCGGGTGCCACGCAGTGGAGTGAGCTCCCTCTGTTCACCCCAGCTCCTGCCAACCTAGCAGTTCGAAAGCATGTAAAATGCAAGTAGATAAATAGGTACCGCCATAAAAAGGCGGGAAGGTAAAAACAGTGTTTCCTTGCAGCCATGCCAGCCACATGGCCATGGACTTGCACAACACTGGCTCTTCCAGCTTGAATACGGAGATGAACACTGTTTACCTTCCCGCTTTTTACGGCGGTACCTATTTATCTACTCGCATTTACATGCTTTCAAACTGCTGGGTTGGCAAGGGGTGGGCTTAACAACAGGAGCCCACTCTGCTGCGTGGCACCTGGGATTAAAACTGCCGAGCTGCTGACAGCAGCTGACAGTGTCAGAGCTCTAGCCCACTGAGCCACCACGCCTGTAGTTTACAACATAGCAAGAAACATATCAGAGAGGCTGTGCCCAGATTTCTGCTTTTTATAATTGTAATTTTTGGGGGGGTGATTTCTATTTATTACACATTCAACATGCCAGAAATCAACAGGCACTTGTTGGGTGTGTGATCATAAATAACGATTGTATTGTTCTGCATATAGGCACTTAAGTCTCACAAAAAATGGAACACGGTCCAGCTTCTGGGTTGCAACCTGCTGCATTCACTATACAACAACCTACTATATTCTCAAACAAATCTGAAAACATACTTACTGTCCTCCTCAGTGAAATGTGTTCCCTCAGATATATAGATTTCCAGCTAGATGAGACAGAAAAGGTTTCTTTGAGATGTTTCACTTCTACAGCACTACATACATCTGCACAAAATGTATACCACTGCCTACACGGGTAGCCAGAATACTTAGGTCTCCAATATATGCGCAATGTGAACCATCTCTATTTTTAATCCTCCTCTAGAATGAAATCGTTTCATTTGGAAATAGTCTCTACAGAAGCTGCATCTTGCAGTTTTGCAATTGGTACATGTCTTCCAATGAATACAAATAGAATATGTTTCCTAATAGTACCAATCTTGTCTTCATCTTTCACTGCCTTTTAAAATGCCTGATTTTGCAGAAGGAAAATATAAAATACAGAACACAATAAGACCTCCTAAATTCCATTATTGTCAGCTACATTGCACAACATGACTGAAATATACTCCTATCAATTGTGAAAGCACACTCTTATTGGCAGTTTCTGCAATTAAATACACAGTGACTTTTAACATTTAAAAAGAGTGCATAAATGAGACCATTGTGAGTGCACAAATTACATACCTTGTGCTTAAAAGGTAAACATCTCTGAAGTTTTATCCTCAAGCACAGCCCTAAATTTGAATGAAAAACACATGAGTTTTCTTTCTCCTCATAAACCCTATTATAAACTGCCCCCTCACATTTTTCCAAAGTACCTATTGGCAGACGGGTATTACCGGAGGTTTTACACACATGCCACAGAGAATTGTCAACTTATTCAATTAATGGTTTCCTGTCCAAGGGTTAATTTTGTTCATTTAAGGAAGGCAAATTTAACATTTGGAAAAGTCTAAGAAATGAAATGGACAGGAATCATTCACTTTCAAATGCAGCAGCTTTCAAATATAAACAGAAAAGAAACTGTCCTTTAATGTTAGGTCTCTTTAGAATGGCCACAGTGCTTTATCTGGCTAGTGAATTTCAGAGGAATAAGTCAAGGCATACTACAAAGTGGACCTACGCATATTTACTCAGAAATCTTCCATAAATAATATCTATATCAAAACATCATCATCATCTTAGACAGGGATGTCCAAACTTTGGCCCTCCGGATGCTTTGGACCACAAGTCCCAGAATTCCAAGCCTGTATTGCCAATGACAAAGGACTGTAGGAGTTGTGGTCCAAAACATCCAGAGGGCCAAAGTTTAGACATCACTGTCTTAGAACTTCCTGGTAAGGAGGTACAGGGAAGTATTGACTCCAAACCTCTGGCTCCCCAACTAGATAATTAAACATTACCTAAGTAATGTTTAAGACCGCAGGTTTAAACATGCTGATTAAACCAGAATTTAAAATTAACTGAAAACAGGATACTAAGTCCAAGACTCTATTGAGGAATTTTGTGTCACACAATTATGATGATGTCATCTGCCACAGTGGTTTCAAGAGGAATTGCAAGTTTCCTATTTCCAGCCCACCAGGTTCCAGGGGTTCCTGGGGATTGCTATCATCCTGGTGGAAAAATAGAACTGAGGAGTGGGCTTTTTAAAACTCCCAAATAGAAGGAAACGGCCATAGCTAAAGACGTTAGGAAAGTTCTGTGGCACACATTTGTACAACAGGACTCCAGCTTAGACTTGCCATGTTTAAAAACAGGCTGGGATGAACACACCAAATGAAACTTGGTCAGCAATGTACAATCGACACAATAAACTTCAGGGAAGCATTGTTTAAATTAAAATGAACTATTTTCAACTGGGCACTAGCATTGGCAAGTTAAAGAAACAAATAAATCTCACCAATTAGAGTAGCCAAAGAGCAATGAGGTACAGTTGGTGTAAACTTGATTGTAACCAAATACTCCTCTTCAGTTATTTCATGTACTTCAACACAAGTTTCCGTTACCACATCCAGTTCCTCTAAAGTATTGGGCTTTTCTGGATCTCTGATAGTTCGAATTATATCTAAGCAAAAACAAACACATTCCTTGTCCATGACTAAGAGGTTAGTTTTGTTTATACCTTGACCTTCTTTCTTAGTCTGGAAGTCAAGCCAGCTTGCACAATTATCTTAAAAACTAAAGACAAGTAAAATAACAATATATCATATAGATAAATTAATAAAGATAATTAAGATTATGTTCAAATTAAATTCAAATTCAAAGCATTTTAAAGTGTATAGTACTTTTAATAGAACATGTGGGGGTCACACCACATGTTCCATAAAAATCCTTTTGTTCAAGTAGCTGTCAATTGTTAAAAAAAAAAAATTGGCTGGCAAGTTCTATGATTGGCAAGCAGATCTTAAACCCCAAGCTTCCGCACATGATATACTGGAAAGGATGGACTCAACTTTTATACTTTAATCAAATTTTAAACTTTGCCTGGGAATGGACCAATAAATGGTCGAACTAGCATAACAAGGAATTTGTTTTCTGTCTGTAAGGCTCAATCAATACTCGGAAGAACCGCATTTTGGCGATTCTGAAGTTTACATACACGTTTCAATGCTTGTTCCACACCAGAGTGTGAAAGTAATCTAAATGGGTCAACGGTTTGGCGGTATCATTTGTTGTTTTTAATGTATTGTATTTATTGTACTGACATGTTTTTATTGTTCTAATCTTATTGCAATTTTGATGTTTGAATTGTCTGTTTCGATTGTGAGCCGCCCAGAGACCTTTGGGTAGTGGGCGGTATACAAGCTATAGAGATAAATAAAATAAATAAAATACTGTATCATCTGGAAGTTGAGTCATGGCTACTGGACTTCTTTTTTGAGAGATAGAAACGTTTCGCTGTTCATCCAAACAGCTTCATCGGTCTGAATACAGCTAGGCCATTGTTCATCTTATGAGCCTAATTCAGGCCAGGGTGACAAGAGGTCAAAGCGGCCTATAAGATGGAGGATTTGCACTAGCTGTATTCAGACCGATGAACAGCGAAACGTTTCTATCTCTCTCTCAAAAAAGAAGTCCAGTAGCCATGACTCAACTTCCAGATAAACTCACCTGGATGACTGAGAATCTTCACAGACAAAATACTGTATGAGTTTCACTCAACTAGCATGGCTCTTCTTATGTGCTTGCTTGCTTGCTTGCTTATTTATTTATTTATTTATTATTTATTTATTTAGCGCAACCAATTTTCCCAATGGGAACTCTGGGCGATTTACATATAAAACAATACATATGCAATTAAAACCAACACAAGAAATGGCCGAAGGACCCGTCTAGCAGCAGCAGCACGCGGGTTGGTGGTGGCGGTGATGGTGGGGAAGGCACTGACCGTAGACTTCCAGGGCCCGGCCGTGGTCCATCGCGGCTCTGCCGGTCCTGCACGGGGGTTCCCGCCGGGCCTCCGCCTGGTCATCACGACCGCGGCCGCCGCTGGTGAGCGCCTGCCACAGCAGCCCCAGCGAGAGCATCTTTCCCCTCGCCCGGCCGAGTAGCTCCCCGCGGCCAGGACGACGACGACGACGAGCCTTCCATCGGCCTCCGGCGGGGCACCCTCTTCCGCCTTAAGATGGCGGGCGGGGAACAACCGCCGCTTCCCTCCCGCGCGAAGGAAAGAAGGCGGCGTTGACAGCCCGGCTCTTCCTCCTCTTCCCGCTGCGAAATGGACGCCTTCCGAAAAGACTACAGTTCCCGACAACCCCCGCGCGCTGGCTCGGGACGCGGAGGGCCTTCTTGCGGGGCACTGCCAAGCGGCCCAGGCGCCGCCTAAGATGGCGGCCGCGAGAGCGGCGTGAGGGCACCGGGTAGCGGCGGCGGATTTGTCTCAGAAGCCGAGGACATGGCGGAGGCCCTGCGGGTGTTCCTGCTTGGCCCGCGGAGCCCCCAGGGAGGGGTCGTCGGGGCCAAGCTCAGCCGCGGCCAGCGAGCGCTGGCGTTTGCCACCGAGACGGAGCTCGTCCTGACGGGGTTGGCTCCGGCGCCGCAGGAGCCCCTCGGAGGCGTTTCGCTGCCCGGCGCTTGGGAAGAGTAAGTGCTCCGATCAAGAAGTGCTCCGTTCAAGAAGGCTCTTTATTCGCTCCTCTGCCTGTTTGCCCCCTCAGTCCAGCTCTTTCTGGTTGTACAGAGTGAAGCTCAAGGAGACCTGGAAGGGATATGGGCAGAGTCACTGGCTTTTTATTTATTTATTTATTTATTCATTCATTCATTCATTCATTCATTTGGAATTCTTAGGTTGCTCTGGGAAATCTATATGAATAAATTGTAGTTCAGGCAGATCTGGAAAAATCTTGACTGAAGTGCTCTTTAATTACCATGATCTGTTTGCATGCAGATACATATACTGTACGTACATGCTAATGTAGATAGGAAGTTTGTGTATGTTTGTGTCTTGATAGTGCCACACGTGCTTATTTTGCTGACAATCTTTGCACGTCATCTCAAAGGCAAGATTATGGAAGTGGACTTCCTAAACATCCAGCTAAGATATATGACAGTGATGGCGAAACTTTTAGAGACCGAGTGCCCAAACTGTGATTCAAAACCCACTTATTTTTTTGCAAACTGCCAATACGGCAATTTAACCTGAATACAGTGGTACCCCGGGTTACAAATGCTTGGAGTGCTACCCTTCTGGAAAGCGAGGCTCTAAGAACAGGCTTTTGAATTTCCAGCAGACACAGCAGCCTGGCTGTGGCCATGAGAAATTCAAAAACATGCTCTTCAGTCCTTGCTTTCCCGAAGAGTAGCACCCCATTTATTTATTTATTTTTATATTTATATACCGCCAGATTTTCCCAGACAGGGGACTCAGGGCGGTTAAGAAAGAATAGTATACAACTGCGTCTGAGTGGGGTCGTTGCCTATGGCCCAAGAGCGGCTTTGGATTCCTTCTCGCCCCCCTTGTGTTGCATCAGGAGGGATTTTAAAAAGGAAAGGCTTGTTTGGTCATGGTTTAAAAACCATTGCATTCTCAGTGTGATTTTTCCTTTGGTTTGGATGCAGGGGCAAGTGTGAAAGTGAGGGGTTTGATTAAATTGGTATATAATGGCCCTTGGCTATAATCAAAAATAATTTGATTTGATTACATCGGCATTTAATGTGCTGTTTGGTTCTCTCCTAAAAGCTGCAATCAGATGACACATGTTTGCAGGAATGAACTTTTTGGTCTTCTTTCTCTGGAGGAAGACATAAGCTATTAATAATGGATCACAGCAAATACTACTAGAGATAAGTCGAAACTAATAAGTGAAGTTTCTCTAGTCATTATGGTCTACATAAATTTGAAGAGTCAATTGTCCAACAGGCAGAGGAAAAGAGGCAGGCACGGAAAGAACGAAACTCGAGGACCGGGCAAGAAACAGAATACATCTGCCCCCAGTGCGGTAGAGACTGCCATTCCCGAATTGGTCTATTTAGTCACGCTAGGTGTTGTTTTTAGGATCTCTACTCCAGGCATGATACCATAGTCTTTCGAGACTGAAGGATGCCAATGATGATGATGATGATGCATCTCCATCTTTAATTTAAAGATGAGTTGGCAACCCATGCGGCTAAGTGTTCCACCTTTTTATTTCTTTCCCTACTCCCAACAAAATGTGCTTATGCCATTTAGATGTGAGCAGCCCACTTTTGTAGAGAAGCCCTGGTTCATCCATAATGAGATGTTAGAATGAATGGCCTCCCAGGTTTAAAGACTGGCAACGGATTGCTTTCTAATGCATTCTAAAGCTGTTGTACATGTTTTTGCTTGCCTCTTTGGAAACAAAGGCAAGTACTACTTTTTAAATTTTCCAATTATACCCATGCATCAAGGAGATTGTATTTGTTTCCCCTCTGTAAAATACTGGGCCCACTGGTTGTGAATTAGTTGTCCCGTTCAGTTGTTATATTCTGGTTTGTGATCATTTTTGTAGCTGAAGAGTAACATTGCAGCCACATTGTTGTTGCTATGGTATGGTTGAATATTCTGATTGTAGAAACATTTATATATGTTTACATATTCACACACATCAAGTATATTTCTGAAAAAATGTTATTTTAGTTTCATGTGGGAGAGCGCGGAGTTTGACGATCCTGCAGCGGGCAATCTGAAACTGCTTGCTGTCAGCAGAACCCGTGAACTTTTCGTGTATGAAGTTATTTTAGATGCAGGAAAATGTAACGCCACTCTCGTGCAAAGCTGCAGTGAAGACAGACTCAAGAAGTTGATCACGTCCAAAAATATTAGTAAGTAGCTGTCTGCAGTAATTGTTAGAATAAACTAGTATGCTTGTCTTGCCTTTTATAGTAACTCAGTAGTACTCATGCTCATGGAGATAAATTAAGAGTTGTTGTATGCAGATGTTATTAATAAAAACTGGTGGAGTTGTTGCAGACACCAATTTATCGCACCTGCATCGTGGAAATTGAAATTATGCTTTTGTAATTGGGGCTGTCGTTATTTATTGTTTTTCTGCATACAATGTTGCACTATTGGCATGTACTTTAAATGTGCCATGTGAATCTTCTTTTTCTCCTACTTATGCAGGTTTATGTTCAATCTCCTCTATGAGGGTGCTATCCTTTAAGAATGGCAAAGCTGTGTTGTTGCTCAACAACGTTATTATTGCACATCTTGCTTTTTTGGGAGCAGAACTAGAGGCAGAAGAACTCAAGGACTATTTTCTCCTTGATCGGTCACCAGAAACTCTGGAAAGAGTAGTAGATGCCACCTTTTGCAGAGGTGTCCTCTTCATATTAGATAAATCTGGGTGGATATGTATCCTTTTAAGCGACAGGTGGGGAGATGGTAACTTGTAAGCATTCTGTTTAATAGGGAAACTGGGAAATCTATGTGTCAAGCTTTTGCTTCCTTCTGGGTTTTACGGCTAGTTCCTAGCCAGGTGTTAGGTTCCCTTCTGGCTCTTCTTTGATACACAAAATATAAGCTTACAGTTCCTTATCTGTGTCCTGTCTTTGATTAGAACCAGCAACACCTTTTTATTTGTATTTATTTTATTTAAGCTATTTTTGCTCCACCTTTCGCAATACAAAAATCCTAAGGTAGTTTACCTAATTAGAAGACAGTACCCCTACGATCAGAGCTGGCCCGACCAACCCGATCCTCTGTGGCTCTCTTGCTTCGGGTGGCCACGCCTAGAGAGGCCCGCAGGGTAGCAACCCGCAAGCGGGCCTTCTCGGTGGCTGGCCCAGAACTATGGAACAAACTCCTCAGCGAGATTCGCCAGGCTCCCTCGTTGGCAGCCTTCAAGAAAGCGCTTAAAACCTGGCTGTTCAGGGATGCCTTTGGCGATTGATAGGATGTACCAAAGTACTCTTTTCTGTTTATTTTTTTATTGTTAATTTTACGCCTTTATTGTCAACTTTACGCCTCTTGCCTAATACCTCCTTTTTTATTGATGTACATGTTTTTAACCTTTTTGTGTGAACCGCCCCGAGTTCGCTCAGGGGAATGGGAGCGGTATAGAAAGGCAAAAATAAATAAATAATAAAATAAATATTCAGCATTAACAATGGTGACTATACAATATAAAAAGGATCAAAACAAATATCACACAGAAAACCTGGGGGTGGGGACAGTAGTAAAAAAAACACATTAAAAGCGATAAGGAACCACAGTCCATTTAAGACCCCACCCAGGCAGCCAATCACTCAGGGAAAACCTGCCTAAGAGAAGTCTCCTTGCTTGCAGTGGGGTTGGCATGCTTTCCTGGGGTACAAAAAAGCAAATGATTGTAAACAAGTTAATAACCATTTGATAAGGAAATCCATACTATGGATATGGACAGTAATACAAAAACAGATGCACAGTGGTCCACCTCCCTTTCGTGGCTCATATACTGTGGTCCCCCATTATATGAAAAAATGCCCCCTGGGGTAAGGGGCAAAGAACTCCCATACTTATCCTAGGACTTGGCCTGCCCCGAATGGGGCGGCGAGGGCCTTCTCAGGGCTTTCCCCGGTGGCCAAGACCATACAGTGGTTTAAAAGGGCAGGTTCCACTCAGAACAGGCCTCACCGGGGTTGACCAAAGAAGTTGAGTGCCCATGCCCAGCATCATATCCAGAGGTTGACTTTAGGAAGTAGACATATGAGGGCTGCCAGCATTGCTGTGGAGGTTGAAAGGAGGGTGGGAGGTCAGGCTATCAGTGCTCAGACCCTATGCCCCACACTGCATCAAGTTGGTCTGCAGGGCTGTCATCCCAGAAGGAAGCCGCTTCTGAAGATGATGCACAAGAAAGCCTGCATAAGGCTCACTGCCGACAAGCGGACTAAGGACATGGATTTCTGGAACCATGTCCTGTGGTACAATGAGACCAAGATAAATGTGTTTGGTGTAGATGGTGTCAAGCATGTGTGGCGGCAACCGGGTGAGGAGTACAAAGACAAGTGTGTCATGCCTACGGTCAAGCATGGTGGTGGAAGTGTCATGGTCTGGATCTGCATGAGTGTTGCCGGCACTGGGGAGCTGCTATTCATCCTTTCTTGAACTTAGGTTTTACTGTAATCATGTTTTGTTTCAAAGCATGTAAATATGTCAAGGCTGCAAGCCAGGTGTCTTTGCTTAAGAGTAAAGCTTATGGAAACCCGAGAGGCTTACTTCTAGGAAAACACACATACAGTTGAATTTTCAGGGTAGCATGTTTTTGTTTAGCCTGTTCCATTGCTGACCAATGACTTTCTTTGACACTTCTGCAAAGATGTCTTCAGTGCTATGGATGGTGCGTATCTGGCATGTGTTAATGTGTCCTCGTATCTAGCTGCAAAGGAAGAAACGAAGAACATAGACCCCCATTCTCCCCTTGCTTTGTTGAAGGTGTCACATGATCTCAGCGTCGCTGTGATTGCCAACACTTCCAATTGGATTGCCGCTATCGATCTCAACTTATACTTCAGGTAGGCATTCAGAAGCAGAATTGACATCAAGAGGCTTGTGGGGCATTCAGCCTGACTTCAAGCAGCCCTCAGCCTCACCTGGCTCTCCAGACTGCATGCCCATTCTTGCAGTCCAAACTACTCCTCTGGGAGTTACTTATGTGTGCTGGAGGAAATAGAGAATTAAGGTAGTGGCAGAGAAACCAATAGCTGTGTAAATCACTGAAACCTGCCTGCTGAGGCTTTGTTCTGTCCAAAACTGGCCATAACCTGACACATCTTCTTGTACATCAGTCAAAGGAGGAAGTTTTCCTAGCCCTGTGAAGAAAGATGGTACTGGGCAAGAAATTTTTCAGTTTTAACTTTTTATTAAAAGTAAAATAGCGATTTGGCTTCGTGTTGCTAACACAAGACCCCTGAACAAGTAATAAACCCCCCTATAAGTACTGTATGATAATTACAAACTGGTTGTGAGAGGTGTAAACCGATTGTCTGAATCAATCGATACAGCATAATGACTAGGTTAGAATGACACTGGAAGCCAGTTTTTTTTCTTCTGTGTACAGCCAGGGATAACTATTTCATGGGGCCTTTGGGCAAAACTCTATTGAAGTTCTTCATTAGCACCCTGAAATGTAAATTTTAAAGTTCAAATGCTTTAAAAATTATTATTTTTAATTTTTAATCTTAATGTAGGTGTAGTTTTTTTTTTTAAATCAGCATTGTAATTTAAAACTGTGTTTACTTTATACACTGCTTTTTAACTTCTGGAGCTAGAGTACTACCACTACAGTTTTAAAGGGAATTATGTCTTCTGAGGATTCTCTTTGGAAATGTAATATGTACATTTAAATTTTGGTTTATTATGTGGAGTGGAACTGTATGATTTCTTGGCAGAATCTGATCAGGTAACAGGGAACATTGTGCCAAAGAAGCCTTTATAGGTTTTTTTTTCGGGGGGGGGGGGCGGGGAGAGGAAGGGAGTTGTTCCAAAAAAACTGACGTCTGTTTTTGTGCACCATTTTTGAAACCATTTTGATTTTTTTAAAGTTACTGAAAACTTAGAACACCTGGGGAAAGGGGGAATCATATTCATTGGATGAAATCAGTGGATTAAAGTACCATGAACCACAGATTCAGACTCAGTGGAGATAAAGTAACATTTACAAAGTTAGAGTGATAAATTTCTTTTTAAAAATCAGGGAAATTTAGTTCCTGGTTTAAAACTAGAGGTGAGGACTATCTCGTTTTGACTAATACTGTGCAGTACCAAGAAAAGATAAGGCGGATGCTTTACCTGATGTGCCCTTATCATCAGGAATGAAGTTTGTGAATGTGGTAAATTGTTCTTGTTTACAACTTAGCCTCTGTGGTACAGTGGTTAAATGCCTGTACTGCAGGTAAAACTCTGCTCACGACCTGGGTTCAATCCCCGGTAGCAGGCTCAAGGTTCACTCAGCCTTCCATCCTTCTGAGGTCGGTAAAATGAGTACCCAGCTTGCAGGGGGGGGCAATGTGTAGCCTGCACTCTCTAATTAAAATTGTAAACCGCCCAGAGACTACTTGTAGTAGTATGGGGCGGTATATAAGCAGAACACTTTGCTTTGCTTTGCTTTGCTCTGTGTGCCTGTATTTTGGTTTGAATCAAGATGAGGGACATTCAATACCTGGGAACAGCATTGTTGGTCTACATCTTGTTGCCTGTTTGTTGCTTTTTAAAAGTAGCTAGCAGGATGTAGTGGCGCACTGGTTAAATGCCTGTCCTGCAGGTAAAACTGTGCTCACAGCCTGGGGTTCAATCCCTGGTAGCAGGCTCAAGGTTCACTCAGCCTTCCATCCTTCCGAGGTCGGTAAAATGAGTACCCAGCTTGCTGGGGAGGCAATGTGTAGCCTGCACACTCTAATTAAAAATTGTAAACCGCCCAGAGACTACTTAAAGTGGTATGGGGCGGTATATAAGCAGAACACTTTGCTTTTGCTTTTTTGCTTTGATGTTAGCATGTGCCAGTGTTTCTGATGGTAGTGTCTTGAGGGCATGCTCTTGACTCTCTTTCTTAGTGCCTAATGGTGGTACCAGCAATGAGAAAAATAAGAAATTATGAGAAAGTAAATAAGCACTTGTTCGTCCGCAGAGAATATCCTGATCATTTATTTTGCAAGAAAAATTTTAACACGTATCCCATAGAAGAGTGGGAGGGGACAGAGGAGGATGATCTCAGAAGTTCAGATTGCAACGTGGAACTTCTGCAACGTACATTTCAGACAAACAGGTATGTGCTTTATTTCAAAACAGTTACTGGATTGTGTTTTGTAAGTTATAACGGAGGAGGTAAGTAGGCTTATTTATGTGTATCTCTTTGAAGGGTTTAGTTGTTGGCCTTTTTTTTTTTTGAAAGCTCCAGACCCCTACCAATTTAAGTACAGTGCTGCCAAAATTCAATACAATACTGGAAGTCCTTTATAATGCCTCCCAAACACAAAATTTGTTTTAAAGGAAAATTATGTTTGTGGAAGCTTCTGAGCAATGTGGTTCTCAGGTCCAGTACTACTATACTGCTATTTAGCTGTTCCTTGATTGTGCTGCCAGCTGGGCCCTGAACCGCCGCACCCTTCTGCTTTGGCTTTCTCCATAAGAGGCAAATCATTCTGCTCCTTTGAAGAGGAATTTGCTGGGGGGAAGCTGCCCATCATAGAATCATAGAGTTATGAAGTGGGAAGGGGTGCGCAAGGCCATTAGGTCCCATGCAGGAAAACAAAGTGAAGGATATCTGCCAAGTGGCAGATGCTTGAGCTTATCTCCCCAAAGAAGCCGGACAACTGATAGGAAGTAAGAATGTCAGCCACCTATCGTATAGGAATCCTTCAGTCTCGAGTCACCTGTGCTATACCCTGTTTTAGCATGTAGCAGGCCACCTAGACTAGAGCGACTAAAAAAAGAATGTGGCATATTGCTAAAACAGGGTATAGCACAGGTGCTGTGCCTAGACAATTATGAAGGCCTGGCAGAACCTACAGGAACATCTTTGGAATAGCATTACTGCATTGGTTCATTATTTACCAGCTAGCAGACCCCAAAACATTTGGACCCCGAAAGAAGAGGAGGCTCTAGCAGGCTGACAAGTCTCGCGATCGCTAATCTTTCTCTAAGTGAGAAATGCCATGCCATATTTTCTTCCTACAGTCCTGCCAAGTGCAGGGATTTACCCATTGATTCACTGTGCCTAAGGGAAAACACTTGACTTTGGTTCAGAATGTTAGTGAAGCCTTTTTGTTTGCTCTCTCCTAACTTCCAGAACTTACTTTTGTAAGTATGGAAGTTATGGTCATGGCTGTCCCATTGGAGTCTTTGTGGTAAGAAATGATGATACAGGAGACGTGGCTAGGAGATCTGGCTCCTTGCATGTTTGTTCAAGGCATAAGCCTTAGTAGGGCTTATGCCTAGCTATTTTCAATGGCAAAATTGCTTGGGTTAGTTGTAACAATTTTAATATTAGAATATTTAAATGTTTCTGTTAGGAATTCAAAACATTGATCAATAAAATTGACATGATTTTCTTCTTTTCCCCAGGTCATGGAAGGAATACTTGTCTACTTTGCAAAATACAACAAAAATATGTTGCTCTCCAAATTTAATAAATAATGTTTACTTCCCTTGGTATCAGTCTGTTCTACATATAGAACACCCTGAATGTAAAACTCATGAAGCTTCTAAGAGCTCCCTTATCCAAGATGCAGCTTATGTTCTTTCAAGCTCAAAAGAGAAAGGAAGTAAAGGCAAAAGAGGCAGAAAATGGAGGTTCATACATTCAGAGTACCTAAAAGACTGTATGAAATTTGAGTGTAAATCTGTGACCGGTTTTAGTGCATTATTCACTATATTAAGTCAGAGCAAAGGACTGGTTATCGTTCTATGGAACTTCGAGACGCAAGATATAATATGTTCATGCATAGGCAAAAATTCCTTTGTTTTGGAATGCAATAGTGAAGAACAATTAAGTGTCATCTTTTCAGGTAATAACTACAATTGAAAACTTGTGTCAGCAATGTACATAAGAAGAGCCATGCTGGATCAGGCCAAAGGGCCATCTAGTCCAGCTTCCTGTATGTCACAGTGGCCCCACCAAATGTGTCTGGGAGTGTACGAGACTGGATATCTGTCTCCTGATACCACTCCCCAGCATCTGGCCCTTGAAGTACGCTGGTTTTAAGCCTGGAGATGACACATCTCCATCATGGTTTGTAACCTGTGATGGACTTTTCCTCCAGGCATCTGTCCAATCCCCTTTTGAAAGCATCCAGGCTAGATGCCATCACCACATCCTGTGGCACAGAGTTCCACAAACTAACAACATGCTGGGTAAAAAAATATTTTGTCTGTTCTCACTCTCCCAGCCCTCAATTTGAGTGGATGTCCCCTAGTTCTGGTATTTTGTGAGCAGGAGAAGAGCGTCCCTCTCTCCACTTTACTCATGCCCTGCATTATTTTGTACGTGTCAGTCATATCCCCCCTCAGGCACCTTTTTTCCAGACTAAAGAGCCCCAAATGTCTTAGCCTTTCCTCATAAGGGAGGTGCCCCAGCCCAGTAATCATTTTAGTCCCTCTCCTTTGCACCTTTTCCAGTTGTAGGAAATGTGGAAAGCTGAAGAGTGCTTTAATAACTGCTAGCAGTTCGTAGAAGTACTTCAATGAAGTTGTACATGCTTACAGTTCCTGATATCCTATATGAGTCATTTCTCTTTTTTATGGTGCATCTTAGAACATGGCATCTCCTTGCTTCTGTTTGGCTCGTCCCAAGAGGAATTCCTGAATAGATTAATAATCCATGGAAGTGCTGGAGCTGTCGATTCTCTTTGTCGCCTCAATGGATGGGGAAGGTGCTCTATTCCTGTACATGCTTTGGAGGTAAAGAAAATTGCTGTGGATCTTTTGATATTCTTTAGCTTCCCGTATTTTTCTTCTTGTTTCTCCCTAGATCCTCTGGCAACATGGCTAGCTCTTCTGTGCCATTTTTGTCTCCAAATTAAGTGTTGTCCACTCTCACCTAGTTACAATAGGATTAACAGCACAGCTTAAGAGGGCAAGAAACGACTGCCCCACAACAGTTCCTACTTTCTAGCAAGATGTGCAAAAGTAACAATGCTCAACTGATTACAGATTGGTCTTGTAAGAAAATGTGAAAGAGGAATTGACTACACATTGGATTCACTTGCTTCATTCACGTGTCTCGTGGCACAGTGGTTAAACTCCTGTATTGCAGCTGTAACTATGCGCAGGACTTGGGGTTCACTTCCAGGTAGCAGGCTCAAGGTTCACTGAGCCTTCCATCCTTCCGCGGTTGGTAAAATGAGTACCCAGCTTGTTGGTGGGACAGTATGTAGCCTACATAATTACTGTACTTGTAAACTTCCCAGAGAGTCCTTTAAGTGCTATGGGACGATATATACATAAGCAGCATACTTTGCTTTGCTTTTTATTTATTTATTTATTTATTGCCACAGAGGATTTTAGTGCAGCTATTGAGGATACTCCTGTTCAGCCATGCATGTACTGTATTACCGGAACTGTCCTAGGATGGTTCTGGAAGTCCTAGTAGTTTGTTGAGAAGTCTTGGTGAATTTTTATCTTCTTCTAAATGTGAAATGCATTGAGCAACTTGAGTAACACTAAACCATGGTATGGACCTGAACTTCTAGCCAACATCTTTTGTGAGTTTTGACATTTGGTGTGTACAGTATGTGGTCTGTGGGGCCGCAAAACGAGTCATCTGTGCTTCTAGTATTTCATATGGAGAACTTTGCTTTGATATAAGAGTGTTTTGGTTTACAAGCATGGTTCTGGAACACATTGTACTCGAAAACCAAGATGTTACTGCACCAAGAAAAGTGTCCTCAATGTTAGAGCAGTTTGACAATTGAACCAATTGCAAAGAAAAATCCTTTGGGTAGATGGACGGTACAGAAATAAATAAATAAATAAATAAATAAATAAATAAATAAATAAATAAA
>JAHTLZ010000252.1:7093388-7122885 GCA_023846285.1 Phrynocephalus versicolor | reverse complement strand
TAAATAAATAAATAAATAAATAAATAAATAAATAAATAAATAAATAATTTCCAAGACCAAACTTGTGATTCTTGATTAGTTAAAATATTGGTCAGCACAGGAGGACTTTCTAGGATTCAGCCCTGAACCTGGATGCCCAAGTTGTTTGGGTAGCTGTGGTGCATTTACTGTATATACTCGAATATAAGCCTAGTTTTTCGGCCCTAATTTTGGGCTGAAAAAAGGGGGCCTCGACTTATATGCAGGTCAATACTTTTAGGCACTGAGGCAAGTGCTTGGGTCAGTGGCTAAAAGTCATTTTAAACATCGTGTGCCACTTCTCATGACCCCCCCCCGCATCACAGGGGAGCGGCGCGCGGTGTTTAAAATGACTTTTAGCCACTGACCCAAGCACTTGCATAAGTGGCTAAAAGTCATTTTAAGCATCACACACCACTCCTCCAGCTCACAAAGGAGGAGCTGCCAGGCCCTGCTGCATTTCCCACCCTAGATTTATACTCGAGTCAATACGTTTCCCCAGTTTTTTGGGGTTAAATTAGGGGCCTCGACTTATACTCGAGTATATATGGGTATATAGTTAAAGCTCCTGTGACAAACTGGTTGTTAATGCAGATGTTTGATCTCTCCACAATGACACCTCTTTTGAGACCTTCTGTTTGCATTACTGTAATATATTACATATGGTACTGCTTAGAAAGTGTTCTAAAACTGTAAACTGATTTAAAGTGCTGTTTCCGAAATGTTGAAGTTGACTTGACTACAAGTTTCACTGGCTATTATGCAAGTTTTGGGTAATGCTCTATATTTTGGTTACAATGTATAAAGGTCTGTACAATGTATAAATGTCCGGGTCTCTGCTAAGAGATTCTGTATGGGCCTACCTTGGCATTAACATCTTTGAGGGAATGCCCTCTTTCATACTAATCCTGAAAACTGGATATAGTCCAAAACAAAACTTGAAGTGTCCTATTCAAAAAAAGAAGAAGAAAAAGACAAGGGGTGGGGGAGTTGGCTAAAATGTCTATTTCAAAGTGTGTATGTTTATATACACCCTTCAGCAATAATTTCATTTTTAGGCAGGTTTAGAGAATCACCAGTTGGACACTGTGGATTTCTTTTTAAAGAACAAAGAGAATCTTTTCAGTCGCTCAGCTTGCTCATTACAAGATCAACCTGCAAGTAATGTATCCGGTTTTTATTTAAAGAGTAAGTAAACCTATTTGAATGCTCAAATGATCATTGCTATAGTACAAAGCTTTATAAAAACAGAGTGAACTATTCTTAAGGTACAGTGGACTTGATACTGCAAGAGTCAGATTAAAAATGCATAAGTTTTTTGAAAGTTACAGTGGACCCTTGTATGACAAAACGGTTTGTATAACATAAAATTTGTACAACATAAAAAAATTTCGGAGATAGAGGAAATTTGCTTAACGTAATCGCCTATGGGGCGAATCTGTACAACATACAATGGGATCACTCTGCTTTCTATGCATTCCTATGGGGAATTTGTATAAAGGAAAATTGCTTAACATAATTTCATTTGGAACGAATTAACTCCTTTATACAAGGTACCACTGTATCTCGATTAGCACAATGGAACACGTTGAGATGAAACGATCATGGTTGGATTGTGTCCCTTCTCGAATGGGAATAATTGAAGTATGGCTCCATAAGAAAGATAAAAGTAATTCGTACCTATGCAAATCCATTTCCTTCTTTTAAATGTCGTCTCACAGGTGTGGAAGAATTGAGGCCAGCTTTGGACTTACTGTGCAAGGCAATCCAAGAAAATGATTTGGAAGTACAGACCAAACACTTCTCTGAGCAACTGCTGAACCTCACTCTATCTTTTCTTAATAGACTGCTTTGTGGGTTTTTTATCAACAGTGAAGGTAAAGCTGAGTCAGTTGGCATTATGTTTTGGGCTCATAACAACAAACCTTTTAGTGTTTTTTTTTTAAATTTAACATTTTGTTATTTTTCTATTAATAAATCAATGCATGCTTATTAAACATCATTTTACATGGGTTCTACTTATATTCCTTTGTTAATACAAATTGGGGCCCTATTCTCTATTTCTCTTTTCTAACCATTGATAAAAAAGATTCCAGATTTGAAAACTTAAATATTCTGAATCTTCTTTCTCTTTAAGCTTCAAAGTAATCTGCCCATTTTCTCACCGTCCAAAATCTTCTTGATAATTTCTTCATCTATAGGTATTCCTTCATTTTTCCAGTGTTGGGCCAGTATGATCTTAGCTGCTGCCAAAATAGGCAATGTTAAATATATATTTTCTTTATCAAAGTTTTCTATTAAAATACTTCTGATTTAAAATAGTTCTGATTTAAAATCTGTATATATAATCTATAATTAAAAATAGTTCCGATTTAAAATCTATATTTTTTAAACATTTTATCAAGCCATGTATGAATGTTAATCCAATTTTTTAAACTTTATTGCAAATTCACCATATGTAATAATAAGTACCCACTTTTCCAAAATTTACTAGGTAGATAAGGAAATATTTTGGCTAAACTAGCAGGTGGTAGATGCCGTCTATGAAAGATTTCATATAAATTCTCTTTATAAGATGTCGCCATGATCATTTTGGTTTCTGTTCCCTAGCAGGCCGAAAATAGTATTTTGGCTAACGGGCTTGTTTCCTGAACTGATTATGCTCGTAAACCAATATACTACTGTATTGAGAAGTGAGATAAGTGAGATCATGACTTGTTTTATAATTATGCAGGGATCAGAATTCCAGTCTCTGTGGCCCAAAGCTATTCTTTACTAATTTTGCTGGTATCAGCTATAGATGGAATGTTTTCAATGCAAACAGCAAAGGAGTGAATTTCATCTTGTCTGCATTAATAGGTTACAGATCTTTCCTTGTTTTGATGCTCTGTCTAGAAGGTGTTTTAGTCATCCTTTCAGTTGTCTGTTTCTCTTATTACGCTTTACAGAGCTGGATGAAAATCTGGAGACATGTGTTGAAATTTTAACCAGCTATACCTCTAAACTTAGGATGTTTATGATAAAATTTCCTGTCAAGCTGTCCTGTTTTATGAGCCCACATTGCGTTTTTGAAGAAGAAGTGCCACAAATAGAACAAAGCCAGATGTGGGAGGAGCTTGAAGTCGAGGTAAGTAAGAGTATTTGTTTCCTGAGATGTTGTCGTGCACATACTATCAGAGACCTCATGTCAGATTCCTAAATTGCAAATTTAGAAATTTCTGTAGCCTTATTTGGGGCACAATCTAACCAGAGTTAAGTACAGTACTTTACTTGGAAGTCCTTTTTAACAGCAGTATAACAGATCTAAACATTCTTGGACTATAGAGTGAAATTTGCATGTAGAAACGGTGTCAGGATTATTAGGATAACTTGCAAATAAGACTGGTAGTATTGTAATACCATGTAGAAGTCTATCTTTGTAATTTTCTGCCTCGTTGTTAACGTATTTTGTGAAGGGATATTTTTGAAACTGTAAAAATGCAGAAGAAAACTACTGGGATATGGAAAGAAAGTGGACAGAGAAATTTTGTCTCCCACTCATAATTAAGAAACCTTTGGAGGCATCCAGTGAAACCGTTCTGCAAAAAAATCAGCCCTTGTTGACTTAACTGGTACCGCTATTTTGCCTCACTGTTTCCCCCAGTTTCGCTGATTCTATAGGAAAGGAAAATGAATTGTGTGGGTTCTCCAGAATTAACTATCATAACTGAATTTTAAATGTCTTTTTCTCCCTTTTAGCAGGTAATTTCTGAAGCCATTTTAAACAGCAAGCTGCCAGAGGCTCAGACTTTTTGCCGGCTGGCTGGCAAACCTGGTGCAACTCTTGAGGAACTGACCCAGATAGGACTGGACCTGGTTTACAAAAGCCTTTTGAAAGATGACATCCAAGAAGCCTCCAAACTCTTAAGAAACTTGGTGAGCAATATGTATAAAAAGATTGGATCAGTTTGAAACTAATCGACTCTTTAATACAGCCATAGACCAACATCCAAATATATAAAGACAAGTTACAACATGTCACACTCCTATAAAAAGTAGATACAAAGTTAAAATAGCCCAACAGAATTAGTAAACATCTATCACTCACATATTAATTTAAAAAGAAGAAAGATCCCACTGACAATTAAGGGTCTACCCTTATTTCATTAAAATTTTCCACTCTTGGATTTCAATAGCGGCTGCTAGGAATTTTTCCACATTATGCAGTGTCTAAATTTTGTCCTGATCAAAGTAAAAGGGCGTAAAATGTCTCAGAGCACCCAGGAATAATTTCAAGTGGGGTTCAATGAGACTTCTTCAGATATCGGAATAAAATTGGCAAGGCAGGAGAACATGGGTTGCAGTTTCAATTGAGTTACAAGGGCATTTGCGTCGAATCAGTATGATTTGGCTTTTCTGCAATTTTATATGCAGCTTGTATTATATCTGAAATCACAATGAGTTCTTACCCAAAGGGATGCAGATTGATTTCTGTGTTCACTACGGTAGGACCCCCATATCTGCGGGAATTGGTTCCAGGCTACCCTGTGGATACTGAAATCTGATGGGGGCAAGAGCAGTGGAGTGGTGGGTTGCCAGCAGCAAAAGCGGTGGCACCATGCCACCTGGGCGACGCAAAGGGCTGTGCAGGATGGCGTAGCTTTTGCCCCGGTACCCCACCACCCATCCTGGGCAGGGTGAAAGGACAAGCCATGCAACACAGCTTTTGCCCAAGCACTCCCACCCCCTCTGAGCTGCGTGCTTCAGCCCTTTGCACTGCCCAGCAGTGCTGGTGGGGTGCCAGGCCAAAAGCTGCATTGCATGACTTGGCCCTACGTACTGCCCAGTGGTGATGGTGGGGTGCCAGGGACAAAAGCTACACTGCATGGCTTTGCCCTTAGTGCTGCCCAGCCTGGGGGGGGGGGGCAACGAGGGTGAAAGTAGACAGCTCAGCTTTTGCCCCTAGCACCCCAGTACCCCCACCACCCATTGCTTGCCAACTGTGGATAATTGAATCCACGCATGGCAACTAAACAGATACGGGGGTGTTACTATATTCATATTCAATGTAATGTGAGTAACATATGAGCCCACACCCTTCTTTCTTTCCTCTGGTTCCACCTATGCCCACCCTTTCTCCCTCTGGTCCCACACTTTCTGCGTGAGAAAACTAGAGCCAAGAAAAGGAGGGGATGTCGTGATGATGCCTATTTTTGACCTCTTACGATGTGTGAATTGTGGTGGAGAGAATCCCAGTGGGTTGCGTGTGTGTGTGTTCATGTGCACATTTTGAAAAATGCTAGAAAAAAGTGTCTCATTAAGGGAAAGCAGTCCAGACTTTGAGGTGTGCATGCTAGAGATGGGCACGAAATGAACAATTTTTTGTTTCCGTTTCTTCGTTTCGTTACATAACGAAACGACAAACGAATTTTGTCTCTAAAATGAAACAAAACGAACAGAAACACTGGAAATTTTGTCGTGCGTTTCGTTTCTGTTACTGCAATACGAGTGAATTGCTTAAAATCCTAAAAAAAAAACACACACAAAAATTGAAATTAGTGGTAACGAAATGGTAACGAAACGAACGAAAACGAAAATGAATTTTTTGCAAAAATTCACGAAAAACAAAAACGAACCGAAACGGACCCTACAAACGACAAACGAAATGCCATTTTTTTTTATTCGTGCCCATCTCTAGTGCACGCATGCATGTAAGTACACACTCCATATTGGAACCCCCATCTCTTCCCTATTCACTATAGCAGATGCCCCTTTGCACACTATTTGCAAACAACTTTCTGGGAACATGATCATCTCAGGCAGGGCATTTGAGGGTGCCGTCACTGAAGGAGGCCCGTAAATCTTTGATGAGAAATCGGGCTTTCTTAGTGGTGGCCCCTCGGCTCTGGAACCAGCTTCCTCCTGAGATCTGTCTGGCACCTTCCTTCCCAGTCTTTAAGAAGCATCTAAAGACCTGGCTATTTAAAAAGGCTTTTTCCCGGATATTAATCTGTTCTAATAATGATTGCTATTATATATTTATTTGTTTTTATCTGTAGCTCATCTTGCTCCTGTTCTTTGCTGTTATTATATATTGTTTACTAGTTATAGTGTTTTTATTTATATACGTGTGCTTATCTGTTATATTTATTTTACTGTTTGTGGTTTGATTTCTGTCCAGTTTGTAAACCACCCAGAGTAGCCATGTAGCTAGATAGAGCGGTATATAAATGAATGAATGAATGAATGAATGAATGAATGAATGAATGATTATAGCTAAGGTATGTGGGGACTGCACCTTTTCCACTTACCATTGCTGCAGCAGATCCAGTAGTAATGATAGCCCGGCGGGGGGATGCTGCCTCTTGTGGAGTTCAGCTGGATGCCAATGTTGTCTTTTGGCCCTTGGAAGTTACTAGCCCTTGCTCCTAAGCCTTTTGTGCAAACATGCTTCTGTGTAAACATTTTAACAATGGATATTCTTTCTATCCTTTTTAGGGATTAAGTGTGATGGAGCAACTGCACAGGATCTGTTTTTATGTAACCGATAAACACCTCTGCGACGTTCTGGTGAGTATACACACGTATCATCGTGTTCTGATGATATACTTGCCTGCTATAATGGTATGTGGAGAAGAGTCCACATTGAGTATGTTAGTCTAGATTGCTTCTAATCATTTGCCTTTACAGTGGTACCTCGTAAGACGAATTTAATTCGTTCTGCGGGCCGATTTGTTTTACGAAAAAATTGTCCTACGAACGCAGTTTAACGCGGTTTCCCATAATAATGCAATGAAAACTGATAAAATTCTCTTGCAAGGTATCCCATAGGTAAAATCTATCTTATGAGTTGCCTATTCCCGGAAATTTCACTTGTCTTACAAGGCATTTGTCTTAAGAGGTACCACTGTTTTTTTTAAATTCACATGTGATTTCTTAAAAGCCTCTCTTTAAAATTTGTCATTTGGCTTGATACAATGGGTATTTTGCTGTTATTTTATTGTGAAGGTGAACGTGCTTCAAGAGAAAAATTACTTTTCGGAAACGGAGAGGGAAATGATAGACTTTGTGCATCATGTGGAAAAGGTTTATTCACAAACCATTCCGGAGGATGAAAATAACACAGCCCAGTCCAGGTAATATATGTTTAGTCATGTTTTTAATAATAACCTCACAGACTACTATATATCCTAGAAGACTGCTAAGATCGTTAAATGAGCCATGGAAAGATGGAACTCATTGCCTGCTGCACAATCTTCAAATTAATTTCACAAATTGCTACTTATTTGAAAATGCTTATTTCTTTGTTTGTTTGACTTCTGACAACAAGGTCCCTCTTGGGGGTTTGCAAGATTTGCTCTCTCTCTCTCTCTCTCTCTCTCTCTCTGTGTGTGTGTGTATGTGTATATATAATATACACATACACACACACACACACACGAACACCATCATTACCAATGAACAAAATAAAAATAAATCAGTAAACATAACATCACCAGACAATTAGAGACAATTAAAATATGCAAATAAAAACAGTATGGATGGGTGGAATAAAATTATGGTGGCTATACACTGTAGTTATGCTCCAGCCTGCAGGAATGCCTGCAGAAACAACCAGGTCTCCAATGCATGTTTAAAGGAACTCACAGAAGGGGCCAGACAGATATCAGGTGGCAAATTATTCCACAGGCGGGGGGCAATCACCAAGAAAGTATATGAATGTTTTATCCTTTTGGGATTCTCTTGGCGTTAATACCCTCAGCTACCTGGCCTGAGATATCTTGGTATTGTGGTCTGACCTCATTGAAAGAAAGCCCTCTGCCATGTAGTGAGGTTCTAAACTGATAGGGCTTTCTATATTGTTTTCAATACCTTGAAACTGATGTAGAATTGAACTGGCAATCAGTGCAGGGAGGCCAGGATGGGGGTTATATGCTGATGTTTTTTAGTTCCCATTAACGGTCTGGCCACAGTGCTCTGGAACAGCTAAAACCTCTGCATCAGCTTCAAGGGCAGTCCCAAGTAAAGAGCATAGCAGTAGTCCAGTCTTGAGACTACCAGCATATGGGCTAGCGTAGCAAGAGCCCTGGTGTCCAGATAGGAGTGTGGCTGGGCAATATGGCACAGATGGAAATGGACAGAATAGACCACTGATGCTACCTGAGACTTCATAGATAGCACTGAGTCCAAAAGGATGCCCAAGCTGTGGACCTCACTGTGAGTGGGGAGAGTCGCAACCCCAAAGGAGAGGGTGCTTCCCCACCCACTTGACACTAGAAGCCCCCACACGCAGGACTGGCGTTGGATGGAATACTGAGTCAGACAAATGAATGAGAGGGCCAGATCTCTCTCTCTGCATGCCTGCCTAGGTCTCAGTGACACACGCCAGGTCTACCTCTTCATCCAGGATCAGGTCCTGAATGAGTTGGGCTGTATTCAAGGCAGACCTGGCATTTAACAACAGCAGGGATAGAGCGGAAGGCTGCCTGAACTGCTCACCTCACACATGACAGTTGGCAACTGGGCCAGAACGAGGGATAGCCTTCAACCATCTATCAGCCATTTTACCATGTTTAGGTGTCGCCATGCCAACGCCGTATCTCCCACGGTCCACAATTACCAAAATAGATAAAATCCCCTCTGTGAAACGGCAGGCTTATGTCTCCATAAAGTGCATAAAACCAAACCAAAACAAACAAAACCTACTAGATCTGAATAAATGAATGATTTAATGATTTAATTAATGTTTTGATTTAATTAATTAATTAAGTCATCTTTTTGATTGTTTATAAATACATTAGATATAAAATATTATTTTTTAAGACCAATTTAATCTCTATTTGTGAATACAGCCCGATTGGCTATGAAGCAATCAAGTATTGATATTTATGTTTAAAATGACCATTCCTGGGAACAAATTTATGGGATGATGAATTCTTAGCCTTGCAATAAACATCCCTTTTACAGATACATGGCTTAATGCTGTAGAAGAGATTATCCCCCCCCCTGTCTTTTGGTTATTGACACCTGATTCTGGTATCAAGCTAGCCGCTACTGAAAATTTTTTGATGGATCGGTTGTGCTTTTCTCTTGTTTTCTTGTGTATCTGGATGTGTGCGAGTGGGAGGTGTTTTCTAACTTGGTAATGTTTCCTTACAAACAACTTGACTTACACATTGAGATTCATTTAGAAAGAGTAAATTGAATACGCTTTACAGAGAAGTTCTGATCTCATTTTTCAGGCACTGGGTAAAAAAACAAGATCCTTCTACCCACAAGGCTCCTTTGGATGCATTTTTTAATTGGGAAGGCGACAGAATTCATAACAGAAAGAAGAGAATTATGTTAAACTGGGCTCAGCAATGGAATCAAGTTGCACGAGAGATGATTCTCCTCCCAACACGACATCCTCAAGGTGGCAAATATATTCTTGCATAAATGTGTTGTTGGTTTATGTCTTGAGGGTCTGAATAATAGCCGATGAGGAATGTACTAAGGAAAGGTAGTTTCTCACAGGATGGGGTCTTCAGAATAAAGATTGGCAGCTTTTGAATCAGGAAAAAAGACTTTCAGATGCTTTGGAGAAACACACATACTGTTTTCTAGTGAACTTTCACTTGTAGTTCTGCTATAGATATCTCTTTGTTTAAAAATTACTTTTTTCTGTTCTAGTGCATTTGCTTTGCTCAGAGTAGCCCATAACAAAATGATTGAATCATATGAGATAAAATAGACCAATAAGAAGAATGTAAACTGAAACAGGTTTAGCAAATAAAATTATTCTAAAAATGAGGATCCGTAGATAAAAAAGTCACTTAGCTGGAAGAATAAGTATCTGCCAGAGCAAGGAAATTGTAATTACTTGGGATAAAGCAGTAAGAGTCAGGACTGAGCAACTTTTATATGGTAAAATAGTGAAGAAGTCACTACAGAGGTATTTTTCTTCATGCTAATTAATTGTAGCCACCAGGCACACCAGGTGCCTTTAAAACAGATATTTAAGGTGTGAACAGGGTAGTATGTAGGGAGTGAATATGAAACATGTTGTTAGGTCTTTGAAATATAAACACAGTAACTTCGAATTGTGCTCATATATCTTTACACTTTCGTCTTATACTGTTCATACTCAATTCCAAATATGAAATACTTGATTTTATACCGATAGTAAGGACTAACAAAGTGATGCTTCACATCTGAATTGGTCTAAGCCTCCATACTAACTATTTGTGTTGTTTTTAATACAGAATTCAAGTCATGCAATCCATTGGTTGTTTGGATGTATCTGTCATCTTGGCATGAATGGGGAAATATTAGTTCATGGATTGAAGAATGTCATCCCCAGGGAAGAAGCACAAGTTGGCCACAACTGACTTTAGAGACCATTTATGAAAATATATTGTGTAGCTCTTACATGCAAAATGAAATACTGGATAACTTGGCTAGGTATGTTCCTTCTCATTGCTATCAACTTTTGTGAAACTTTCCTAGTGTAATTTACTAGTGTGCATCTCCTTAGTAACTTTGAAAAGGTATTTTCAAATTTGTTATATAGTGGAAAGGTGAAGCCAAGCATAGCCAGACTTTTAGGAAATCCTGGACTTTAGAAAAGCCAATTTTTGTAAACTTGGGGAATTATTGGCTGTGGTTCCATGGAATGAAACACTGAAAGAGAAGGGAGTCCAAGATGGATGGGAGTTCCTTAAAAGCGAGATATTAAAAGCACAATCTAAAACTGTTCCAACAAGAAGAAAAAATGGGAGATGTCTAAAGAAACTGCAATGTTGACTAAACAGCTATCAACTCAGCTGGGTATAAAGAAAAACAAGTACAAGAAATGGAAAAATGGGGAATGCACCAAAGAGGAATATAAGCAAATACTGTAGCTACTATATGCAGGGGAGTGGTAAAAAAAAAAGCTAAAGCACAGAGTGAACTTAAACTTGCCAGAGAGATTAAAGATACTAAAAAGGGTTTCTTTAGTTATGTCCGCAGCACAAGAAAAAATAAGGAAACAATAGGCTCTCTGTGGGTGATGATAACCAGTTACTAACAGGAGACATGGACAAGGCAGAAATACTCAACACCCTCTTTGCCTCAGTTTTCTCCAAAAAGGAAAAAACAGTTCCCTTGGCACAAAGCGTAGATGAGCTAGAATGGAAATTACAACATAGAATAGGTAGAGAGGTAGTACAGGAATACCTGAAAACATTAAATGAATTAAGTTAATTTAATGAATTGCACCCAAGGATATTAAAAGAACTGGCAGAAGTAATTTCAGGACCATTGACACTAATCTTTGGAAGTAGTGGAGAACAGGGGAAGTCCCCATAGATTGGAGGAGGCTGAACGTTGTCCCCATTTTCAAGAAGGGGAAAAAGAGGACCCAAATTACTGCCCTGTCACCTTGACTTCAATTCCTGGAAAGATCCTAGAGCAGATTATTAAGCAGACAGTCTGTAATTATTTAATTAGCAATGCTGTCATTACAAGAAGTCAACACGGGTTTCTTAAAAACAAGTCATGCCAGACTAATTTGATCTCTTTCTTTGATCGAATTACAGGTCTGGTGGGTGAGGGGAACACTGCGGATATTGCTTATTTAGATTTCAGTAAGGCCTTCAACAAGATTCCCCATGGACGCGGGGCAGTGGTTTCAAACTACAGGAAAAAAGATTCAATTTAAATGTTAGGAAGAACTTCCTCATGGTTAGAGCTGTTTGGCAGAGGAATATGGTACCCTGGTGGGTGTTGTAGTCTCCTTTGGAGGTCTTTAAGAAGGGACTGGATGGCCGTCTGTCAGGAGTACTATGATGGGAGTTCGCATGTTAGGGAGTGGGCTAGATGGCCCTTGAGGTCTGTTCCAAATCTATGATTCTATGAAAAGAGATTACTACCTGTTTGGTATACAATTGTTGTTGTATTTTTCTTGGTAGGAATGGGATTTTTATGCCAGCAGAACTGGGAGAATTCGAATGCCTTCTCCAGAGATTGAATCTCATTGGAGGAGTAATGCAGAATCCACAGCCCCTTCCGAAACCACAGGCCATTTGTGACTTAGATATCCACAAGTGCTTTATCGTTTACTGTTTAGAACATGGCCTAGACTATCTTCTCTACATGTATTTGGACTACTACAGGTAGGATATATATCCAAGGCTTCTTTTTGTGAAAGTGTGCAGAAGATAAAAATTATAGCAAACCAGGAAAGCAAAACTTGTGAAGTATGTGAAGAGTGTATTTTTCTGCTCAGAAACTTGCATATTGAACTCAAAACTAATTTTGAGATTGTTAGTGGATTTTAAAAAAAATGTCGAGCTACAAGATTTCTTTGGGTTAGCACATTCATATGCAGGTATTTTGGCTTTTTCTCTGACTCTCACCTCCTGCCAGCAGCATTGTATCCTACACCAAGCCTTCCAGGCATAAGCTCATTTAATTCTGGATTCTGTAGCTGGCTAATTCTATAGTATAAATAAGAAAAGCAAGACGGAGTACGCTCCACAGAGAAGGTAGCCCCATATCTAGTCTTTACTTCTGTCAAATTTGGCAGAAGGCAGATGGCTCTGTCGTAATACAGCTGATTGCTAGATCGAACTGTACACTGTCTCGAAGGAACAGACCACAGTTTGTTTGTTGATGGGTGTGAGAGTGTTGCTTTCTTTATACAGTGGACCCTTATATAACAGTTTGTATAACATAACATTTGTACAACATAAAAAATTCTGGAGATAGGAGAAATTTGCTGAACATAATCGCCTAATGGGGTGAATCCGTACAACATAAAAATGGGATCACTCTGTTTTCAATGCATTCCTATGGGAAATTTGTATCAAGGAAAATTTGCTCAACATAATTTCATTTGGAACGAATTAATTCCTTTATACAAGGTAGCACTGTATTTCAGAAAAATCATATTTTGCTCTTCATTTTTCAGCCTGCATTCTTCAGATAGCCCCATTTTGAATGACAAAGCCGTGCATGAAGCTCATCCGTGGTTTGAATTTTTAGTGCGATGTCGAAACATTGCCAGTAATCCTGAAGGTAGGAGGCTGCTCATTCCTTACAGACAAAAGTTAATGTGCCTGAAAGAAAATCTGGGGAACCTGTAACCATTACAAAGTTGAATTCCCTCTTCAGGGTTACACTTACAGGACATGTTCTTGCATCTGGATGCTCAGATATTGCTAGTGGAAAGAAGTGCATATGATCATCTGGCGTTCCGGCATTTATTTCAGAGAAGTAGGGACCCAGCCACTATCAATTGCATTCTGTTAACACCTTGATTGGTTCTTAAGTAGTGTGCTTTTTATTGGCTTGCCACTGAAATGTGTTTGAATACGACAACTAGTCCATAATGTAGTATGCTGTCATCACAGACAGTGGATCTTCCCTGTTTTCAGATTTGCTGGTGGTCCACAGCCATGCTTCAAGGCAGCTTTGCTAAAGGGAGAGACATTTACCCAAGACTTAGACTTCTCACTGGAATAGATCAATCTGGAATAGACTGATCTTTCTCCTCATTAATAGTTTCTTCCTAAGTGTGATCTTTATCAGTGTTCTTTATACTCTTTGGTCTGTCCAGCAGGTATCTTCCACTTGGCAAAACATCTGATGGAGGAGTTAAATCCAGTGGTCCCATATGACCAAAGTCCGCACCCAGTCTACTAGATAAATAACTAATGTCCAGCACTTGAGGGGGGTCAGTGACACCATCTGGTAGGTCAGTTATGGGGCTGCTTAACTCCCCAAGGGGGCCAGACTCCTTCTGGTCATCCCTGTAAGTGTGTCGTTCTTTGAGGTTAACAAAGTTGGTGATCTTAGTTTGTTTCCACTGTTGCCCTGCTGTGTCGACACTCATCCTCTCTTGCATGCAGCTCAGGAACGAAATCTTGTTAATAAGTAGAGACAATTCGAGAAGCACACATTGGTAATTGGTAGGCCTTGTTAGATTTTTTCTATAATACGTTTGTTGCATGGCAGTTTCTCATGTTCATGCTATGCTTCTTTTTCACTCCTCTTCCCTTTCCTTTTCAGATGTAAAGAGGATTTTTCAAGCCAGCCTGGCAAACGCCCAGGTATTAATTCCAAGCAACCAGGCAAGTGTGAGTACTATGCTCTTGGAGGGACGGACACTGCTTGCCCTTGCCACTACTATGTTTGCTCCTGAAGGTATTGACCAGGTATGCTGAAAAATATTTGGAAGCTCTTGAAGAGTGTACAGTTTACGAGTAGCTTGGTTTACGATTATTTTGATCAACGAGCAAAAACGTCTGGTGATTTTTGCTTTGATCAACAAGCGATGCCTTGCAAAACAAGCATTGGGGCTGCTGGCTGCTGGCCACTGTGGCCCAAGGATTGAAGCAGCAGCTTTGCTGCTCCAGGAGTCTCTGCTTGCCCACTCACCAGGTCTGGCTGCCAGATTTACACCAGCTGAGCTTCAGGTGGCCACCCCAACACAAGCGTTCCCCCCTCTTTGGTTGCAGTGGCTTTTCCCCAGCTGAGCCGCTTTCCCCGTGGTGGGGGAAAGCCTGTGTTGGGGTGGGCACCCGTGGCTCAGCTGGGGAAAAGCCACCACTACCAAGGAGGGGGGAAAGCCTGTGTTGGGGCAGGCGTCTGCATCTCAGCTGGAGAAAAGCCATCACAACCAAAGGGGAAGAGCCTGTGTGGAGGTGGGTGCCTGGGGATCAGCTGGGGTCCACCGTACTTGTGAGCTGTTCTGTTCCCACCTCTATGCCTGCGTACCTAATTATTTATTCATTGTAGGTTGTTAACAATGGAAATGGAGAAAAGAGGGTGGATGCCCAGCTCTACAGAATGGCTCTTGCTCCTTACCCTAAACTCAAAGCCGTTCTCTTCCCGCAGTATGCCTCTCATGGCATCTTGCCTTCTGACATCTCCCTCTACCATCTTGTTCAGGTATGGCTGCCACTGGAATATATCTGTTACTTGGGGTGCTCCTGGATTCATCCCTGAGCTTGGACACCTAGGTCTCGGTGGTGGCCAGAAATGCATTGGCACAGTTAAAACTAATGCATCAACTACATCGGTTACTCAAGAGAGCTAGCAGATCTGGCTGCTGCACCACACCACCCTAGTTACTATGTGGGGATGCCAATGGAAAGGGTCAGGAAATTTCAGCAGGTCCAAAATGCAGCAGACGGATTGCTAACCGGGACTGGTTACAAGGATCACATAACCCAGTCATGTCCAAACTTCGGCCCTCCTGATGTTTTGGACCACGACTCCCAGAATTCTAAGCTTAGATTGCCAATGGCAAAGGATTGTTGGAGTTGTGGTCCAAAACATCTTGATTTAGTTTAATATTTTTTGTTGTGTTTTAAACAGTGAAATTAATGTTGCTTTTTAATTTTGCAGTCATTAGCTCCATTTGATCCCACAAAATTGTTTGGCTGGCATTCAACAAATGCACTTGCTTTTCCCGGTAAGTGCAGTCTGAATAAAACATAACACTGGAATTTCTGTATATATTATACCATTATATTTTTCCTGGAAGTGAATTTAAGTTGCCGATAAGTTTGAATGAGCAGCCCATTTTATTTCTTTATTTCTTTATTTATTCGATTTGTATACTGCCCATCTAACCAAAGGCCACTCTGGGCAGTTAAAGTTAGAGGGTTAGGGTTAGGGTTAGGGTTAGGGTTAGGGTTAGGATTCGTCAGGCTCCCTCGTTGGCAGCCTTGAAGAAAGCGCTTAAAACCAGGCTGTTCAGGGATGCCTTTGGCGATTGATAGGATGTACCAAAGTGTTTTTTTCTGCTAATTTCTGTGTTGTTTTTTTTTTTAAAATTGTCACTTTTACCATTTTTATTGTCAATTTTTACGCCTCTTGCCTAATATCTCCTCTCATTGATGTACATGTTTTTAACTTGTTTTTTTTTTTTTGTGAACCGCCCAGAGTTCCCTCAGGGAAATGGGAGCGGTATAAAAATGTAAAAATAAATAAATAAATAAATAAATCGTGCCCTTTTTCTATTCTGTCTAGATGCTTGCAGTGATCTTCCTCACTTCTCGCACTCAGCTGTCGTCAGCAAATACGCAGAAATAGAGCATCTTGATTTCTGCTATTACTTGCATCACCAACGGCCCTCATTTGCCTTTGGGACATTTTTAGTCCACCAGCTAACAAAAAGCAAAAACCCAAAGCAATTGTGAGTATTTAAAACAGGAAAAGAAAGTTTGAGAATATATCAACTATTCCAATGAGACAAGCATCACTGTCATTAAAGCGCAACAAATACGGCTATTATTTCCAGGAGAAATGTTTTTTGTGTTACAACAAGATCCTGTTAATTGTTTGAACAATTTGGAAGGTGGGTTTCAAGGAATTACCCTAAGTGACGGATATCACTATTTAAAAAAAGAAAAGAAAAGAAAAATTGGAGGATCATCAGCCAAGAATAATGATTTGGGGAGAAAGAGTTTTCTCTGTATCCATGCAATCTCATTGATTTTAACTAAGGGCCTTTTTACACGACCCCTAAGATCCGCTGGTCCCTTAAATTCGGACCAGAGATCTTGAGGGTTTGTCGCTCTTCCTTCCTCCCCACCACTCCGCGCTTCCTTGCTTCTGTCTACGTGAGGGGAGGGAGGGGGAAAAAGCCTTAAAAAGGGACAAAAGAAAAAAGCCTTACCTCCGGTGCTGGTGGAAAATGCTCCGAGCCCCGGTCACTTCCTGGTTCCTCTTAAAGGGGCGGGAGGCAAAAAAACAACAACAAAAAGAAGAAGCGAGGAGGGCCCGGCACTCACTATCGTTGCACCGCATCAAATAATTTTCACCTCCAGAGAGCAGGTACTTGAAAGGTGCGCTGGGTCGCGCTTATGGGGGCGTGGTCGCACTTAATTTTCTGTTAGCTCCGGAGCTGGTGGGGAAACATTTTTAAGCTCCGGATCTGGGAGCCATTTGCAGCGGAGCTTAGGGGTCGTGTATAAACGCCCTAAGTTCTTAAATCCAAACTCTGTTGTGTGAAGTGTATTAGGCTGATTGTTGCTTCTTTCTCTTTTAGGATCCAGCAGGCAGGCAACAGTGCTTATTTTTTGGCCCTCTCGTTCTTTCATAAGCCTTCTGTTGCCGCAGCCTGTGTCTGCTTTTTGGAATTGCTGGGCTTGGATAGTCTGAAACTCCGCGTGGATCTCAAAGCAGCAAATTTAATTTTGAGCTTCATGTCCAGAAGAGACGAGCCTCAGCATAACTCTATCAGGCAGTCTTTGGGTAATTTTTCTTTCTTTTTGCCTTTTATTGTGGCATATCTTTTTTTTAATATTGGGAAAGTATCGTATTTTATCAGGAGGGCTGGTGCATAAGGACAGGACATTCTGTTCTTGTTTTTATATGCGGAACCTTTTCAGAAAATCCAAAGTGACGTCACTGGTGTCTAACCATCTTTTCATGTCTGTCTTTTAAGAAGGTTGCTTATCGATATGAACGTATTATAGTAGCAAAATGCATTGCCTGTTCTTTTTTCAGTTGACAAGTTAACAGAACTAGCTCATGGAGAGAAAGCAGCAGCCACAGAGCTTCTTGTCTGCTTGGAGGAAGCAGTCTGGGAGAAAATTGAGCATCAAGGGATAAAGAAGTAAGTTGACAATATGATTTGGTTCTGTCTGATCACCGGAAAGGCCAACTCCTAAATCATATGCTGTAGATTTAATACTTCCTCCTTTTGCTGGGGTTTAGTGAGTTACCTTACTAATTTAGCAGTATGAATTGCTTATACAGTGTGGCAAAGTGCTGTATTTATATACTGTATATACTTGAATATAAGCCTAGTTTTTCAGCCCTAACTTTGGGCTGAAAAAAGGGGCCCTCAGTTTATATACGGGTCAATACTTGTAGCCACTGAGGCAAGTGCTTGGGCCGGTGGCTAAAAGTCATTTTAAACATTGTGCCCCACTTCTCCTGACCCCTGCATGTTGCAGGGGAGTGGCGTACAATGTTTAAAATGACTTTTAGCCACCAACCCAAGCACTTGCCTCAGTGGCTAAAAGTCATTTTAAACATCACACACCGCCCCGCCCCGCCCCCCAGCTCACAAAGGAGGAGTTGCCAGGCCCTGCTGCATTTCCCACCCTAGACTTATACTTGAGTCAATAAATTTTCCCAGTTTTGGGGGGTTAAATTAGGGGCCCCAACTTATACTAGGGTCAACTTATACTTGAGTATATAAGGTATTTATTTATTCATTAGATTTCTATACTGTGCCACCTAGCAACAAAGGCCACTCTGGTTGTAGCTCCCTTAGAATCTGGAGGCGATGAAAGGTAGAGTTGGGTGTCATCAGCATACTGGTGGAACTTCACCCAAAACTCCTGATAATATCTATCCCCCAGTGGTTTCATGTAGATTTTAAATAACACAGGGGACAGAACACAGCCCTCGGGAACTCCACAGATCAGCAGCCGTGGAGTATTTCAACCACTGTGGAAAATAGTACATAAAATATTTTGCTACCTGAGACACAGGAGAAGATGGTATTCTTTTTCCGTTTTACAAACCATCTCTGCTTTGATGTGGAACCTGCATTGAGAAAGGAGTTGGACTCAATGCCTTTATAGTTCCAGAGCAGGGGTCCTCAAAGTTTTCAAACAGCAGGCCGGTCCACCACACCCCAGACAGCACTGGGGGCCGGACCACAGTCCAAGGGAAAAAAGGCCAACATAGAAAAAAGGGGGAGGGAGTGGGGGACCTTGCCGTAGCCCACCCACTTTGAATGCCCCACTAGCCAGCATGCTAGATCAGCATGCTGATCATCTGGGCGGTAGTTGGGGGGAGTGGGAGAAGCGACATAGCCCACTGCTTTGAACTGCCTCAGCAATAGAAGCAGCTGCGGAGGCTGGCTTGCTTGCAAAGCAGGGGGTAGGTGGGGAGGTTGCAATTGGTCCCGGGGGCCGGATTCAGGACCTTGGGGGGCCGCATCCGGCCCCCCAGGGCCTTAGGTTGAGGACCCCTGTTCCAGAGGATAAAAGGCTGGCTCTGGCCCGGGCCCAGCGCTGCTCAGCTGCACCCTGCTGTCCAGCCCCTGGAGGGGTGCTGGGGGCAAAAGCGGTGATGCTGTGCCTCCCAGTCTGCCACATAGCCGGCGTGAAGGGCCGGGCTGCCGCAGCACAGCTTTCGCCCCCCCTCCCCCCGCACCCCACTGCATGCACCACCTGCTTGGGCAACATATGGCACATCCAGTGCTTTTCAAGGGCCATTTGCTTGAAAGACAACACTAACATACTTAAAGACCTTTGTCTGCTTTAAGTAGGTTAGACAAGGCTCTAACCTACTTCAAGACCCTTGTCTGTGTCGCGATTGATTGACCATTTATAGAACTTTGGTCTTTTTGCAAACACCGTAACATTAGTGATGACTATAATGCAGCGTTTCCCAACGTTGGGTCCCCAGCTGTTTTTGGACTCCCAGAAACCTTCACTACTAAATTATTATTTAGTACTACTGTATACGTTTTAAATTATTATTTAGTACTACTGTGTACGTTTTAAAGATTGTTGTTCTTTCTCTTTCTTTCTCTCAATATACTTTTACATTTCTGATATACAACAGATAGAGATTGTTTTTCTTCCTCATGTTCAATTTCAGCTTGATTATTTAAAATGTTAGAGCTCATTAAAGCTTAACCTCTTTTGTTTTTAATCTAAATAGTCCCTGCCATCTTCTCTTTGCAAAGAGGGAGTGTTTGGATAGCTCTTCAGGCAAATGATTTTTCAGCATAACTCGTTTAGCTTATTTTTTTCCCTACATTCACTCATGTCAGAATAGAGGAAAGAGCAGAAAAGGGAGTATGACAATTTGTGTGTGTGTGTGTGTGTAGACTGCTGTTTTGATAATTTGCTAGCTGAGTGTGAAATGTAACTTCTCTTCATAGGTCATCAGGTGATGCAAGAAAGCAGTGGTCTTTGGTAGTTCACTTCTGTAGGCTTCACAACATCAAACTAAGCACGTCGTATCTGAAAATGTGTGCTAGAGCCAATGAATGGCTGCAATTTGTCACTGAAGCCCAAATGTTCAGCTACCAACCAACTGAGGTAAGATGGCAGAGGTGATGAATATAGAGTTTCAGGGTTTTTGTTGTTGTTGCTATCTATAGAAGGCATTATTTGTTTGTTTGTTTGTTTGTTTGTTTGTTTTATTTCTATACTGCCCATCTTCCAGCAGGAACTCTGGGCAGTTTACAAAAGAGTTAAAATCAACAATACAATACAAGAAAAAAGAATTTTAAAAATGTTATGTCAAATAAAACAGGGCATGGAAAGAGGGAAAACCCTCAGCAAGAGGCAATTAAGAAGGCAGCGGGGAAAATTAGATAAATTAAATTAAAGGTCACAGAATGCTTCCCTAAAAAGCAAGTTTTTAAGCACTTTTTTTTAAAGCGCATTGATTGGCACAGAAAATATTATGTACTTGCACAGTTAGCTCCATAATATTAAGTGTGGGCAGCTGAGGAGAAGGTGACTGTATTTATCTGGAAGTTGAGTCGTGGCAACCCGACTTCTTTTCTTGAGAGATTGAAACGTTTTGCTACTCATCCAAGCAGCTTTGTCAGTCTGACGAAGCTGCTTGGATGAATAGCGAAACATTTCAATCCCTCCAGAAAAGAAGTTCAGTTGCCATGACTCAACTTCCAGATAAACTCACCTGGATGACTGAGAATCTTCACAGGGACTATATTTACTCAGTCTTGCAAAAAGATTGCATCAAATCTATATTTGATTCATTTGTTAAAGAGGAAGAGCACTGGATTGCTCATGTTATAATTTTTAAAAAACAAATTTCATGGGCCAGATCCACATCTCCCTTTTGCTAGGAAAAGGGCCTGTCATGTAGAAAGTTCCTCTGCCCTTCTCTCTTTACTGCAGCTCAACCTTTTCTAGAGGGTTTTTTTGTGATACGTGTTGGATTTGCAAGAGGCTGGAAGAACATCTTTGGACATGAAAAGCAAGAAGAGCAAAATGTGTTGCTTATACACAGCCCCATAGCGCTTAAGGCACTCTCTGGGTGGCTTACAAGTGATTATGCAGGCTACACATTGCCCCGCTCCCCACTCCCCAGCCCAACTAGCTGGGTACTCATGTTACCAACATCAGAAGGATGGAAGACTGGGTGAACCTTGAGCCTGCTACCTGGGATTGAACCCCAGGTCGTGAGCACAGTTATAGCTGCAGTAGAGCAGTTTAACCACTGCACCACACAAAAGAGCACGAAAGTCTCTTTGAGCTAGTCCAGTTATACACTCCTGGTATATAAAGTCCTGGATTTGTTTTGCTTTTTTTTGGTTTTGCTTAATTATTAGGTTGCCTTGGTATTGTCAACCATATTTCTTTTTCTGTTTGGTATGTTATTTATTATTTATTTGTTTGTTTCATTTTTATAACGCATCATTTTCCTTCAGGAACTCTAGGCGGTTTACATAAGAAAAAGATAAAAACAACAAGTTAAAAATACAATATAAAACAGGAAAGACGGGGAACACCCTTAGCAAGATGCAGCAGGACATACTAACAAACCAAAGGGGAAGAAAAGAGAGAGAGAGAGATGGATAAATAAAATAAAATTACATTAAAGGTTGCCATATCCCTCCTTAAAAAGCAAGGTTTTCAAAGCTTTTTTGAAGGCAGGCAGGGACTGTGCAAGCTGCCTAGATGCCCTAAGCACATCTGATCTCGCCTGATTTCGGAAGCTAAGCAGGGTCGGCCCTGGTTAGTACTTGGATGGGAGACCACCAGGGAATACCAGGTGCTGTAGGCGCCTGGAGTAGGAACTGGCAAACCACTCCAGTATTCCTGCCAAGAAAACTCCATGGACATGGGGTCACGAAGAGTCGGTCACGACTGTAACGACACAACACACACACAGGGGGACTGTGCAAGGCGCAGCTCACTTGGTAGGTGGTTCCACTAACCAACCTCCGCGCCTCCCTAGGAGTGGCCACCCTCCGTGAGTGCGCCTGCGACCCTTGTTATGCTTTCTCCCTCACCCTCACTTGGATCACTGACCCTTGGGGGGAGGAGTTCCGTGGAACCGTTGAGTATGTGCGTATGAGAATTTTAACTTCCTTTTTTTCCCCCCTCACTTGTTTCCAGATCACCCTCCTCTTCCAAGACTTCCGCCATCCTTTGCAGGATCACTTGAGGCTGGCCTTTCAGGTCTTCCAGGCTCCAGGCGTTCAGCTGGAAGAGCAGCATAGCCCTGTCCACCTGCTGGGGCATAATGAGCATGGGCAGACCATGTATAATGTGTTCCACATTCTGCTTCAGTGTCAGCAGCAACCACATCCTTGGTGTTACCTTCTGGGTGAAACAGTCAAGCACCATGCTCCAGTTCTGAGCGTTTTGGCTGCATGTTTTCAGGTACACATTCGGTTAGGTTGAAAAGGCCGTGTGGGTATTATACACCAGGCCTGCCCAAAGTCCGGCCCGGGGGGGGGGGGGCAAATCCGGCCCGTCAGGACATTCTGAGTGGCCCACAGCTGGCTGGCCCGCCCCTCCCTCCCCCTCCTTCGCCCCATGTTTTTTTTTTAAATCTTCTGCCAACACTGACACTGCTGTTAAGCTTGGGTGGACGGGCGGTCTGCCACCACCAGCACCGCAGGGGAATGTTGTAAGGGGTCAGTGAGTGGGGCTTATAGGTCAGCGGGTGGGGCTTGCAGTGGGGTGGCAGGGTCAGGGAGCAACCGGCCCCTGACACATTCTCAGCCGCCCAATCTGGCCCTCCTTACAAAAAGTTTGGGCACCCCTGTTATACACAGTTTGAAGAAGGGCAAGTCATTTTTTATTAGATCAGTAAGTTGACACAAGCTTTATTTGAGGGGGAAAATCCTTTCTCTCTACTCATGCATTTGCCAGGATGCACACATTATCCACTGTCTCTGTGTTTGGATAATAACCTCTTTGGATACCTCCACCACTGCTGAAATGAAAAACTCCATTGAAGACTCACTTCAAACCCACGAGTGGACTCTTCAGGACTTGAGCACCCTCTGGGAGATGCTTCTAAGGAAGCAGAAAAACAGAACACTGCTTCATGGTTTTCAGTTGTTTCTAAAGGTAATCGTACCCTAGTATAACTTAGACTCAGCTGGCTAGCTGCTGATAGTGGAGAGGAAATACGCAGACCTATTTCTTTAAGCAAGCTGCCTAGATAACCTAAGCACATCCGATCTCACCTGATTTCGGAAGCTAAGCAGGATCGGCCCTGGTTAGTACTTGGATGGGAGACCACCAGGGAATACCAGGTGCTGTTGGCGCCTGGAGTAGGAACTGGCAAACCACTCCAGTATTCTTGCCAAGAAAACTCCATGGATATGGAGTCACAGAGAGTCAATCATGATTGTAACGACACAACACACACACATTTCTTTAAGCAGCCCAGACTGAAATCTTTATTTGTGTGTGTTTCTTCATTTTAGTCTAAAATCCCTGTGAAGCTCTGCAGCTGTGCAGCACCGTATTAGTGTTGCTGCTGATTTGGCTGCAGTTGCAACTGGAACTTTATTCATACAGAGCTTTGGACACGCTCCTCCTTTGCTGCTACATCTAGGGCAATGTTAAAGCATTTAAATCTGTAAAACTTGGATTTTTTTTACCAAGGAAACTGAGCATGATTAAACCTTTCAACACATAAGCCACCCAACTCCGCAGTGATGACTCTTTTCTTCCATTTCTTCATGGGCTCTCCTCTCACCTCATCCTATGAATCTGGTGGACAATCGTCTGGTGCCTGTGGTTTCAGTTAAATTTGACCTCCACCCCAACTTCAGGACATGCATCTGCAGTACTGTTTTTCTAGATCTTTTTCTATACCAAGATGCTCGGTTGATCAGAAATCTAGAGAGATGTCAAGGACTACGGTTGAACTAGAGATGAGCATTAATTAAAATGAATTGTAAAAATTGTTCAAATATTGTTAATGTGTCGATTTGTGTACTTATGGATTGATCCCCCCCAATGAATATGAACTGACAGGTTTTTAGCGATTTTTGATTTGTCAGTTTATTTGGGTTATAAAATGGCCCCCAAAGCACCCAGAGAAACCAAATTTGCAGGGAGTCTTCCCCTGTCTCTTCTCTTTGATCCTTCCGCGGAAGACTGGGTTTCTGATATCCATGTTACGCACCCCCAAAGATGCTGTGGACATGCTGACAGAGAAGGTTTGGAGAGGTGCATCAGAAAGTGAAATTAAACATTTGAATCCTTGGCTAGATATTTAGATCTGTAGCTCAATTGTCAGCTCCCTCCATGTGTTGTGTATCATCTGAGCCATGCTAGGCCAGTGTTGGCGAACCTATGCCAGGGGTGCCAAAGGTGGCACTCGGAGCCCTTTCTGTGGGCACCCAACATCGCCCCTTCACTGCCACCTGTATTCAGGTTAAATTGCTGTATTGGCACTTTGAGAAAAAAAATGTGGGTTTTGAATCACAATTTGAGCACTCATTCTCTAAAAGGTCTGCCATCACTGTGCTAGGCCTTCTGTGATTCTAGGTGTTCCTGATACAGTTCTTCCAGATGTTAAAACTGGAGTTCTGCATCACTATCTGTATGGATCATACAATTGGGGTTACACTTCCGCAGAGGCAATTCCAAGAGCATTCTAAAGCTGAGCTTTCTTTTGACAAAAGAGGGAGTATGGAATACAAACACAAAAAATGGAAACAAACTCCATATGTTAAATCATGCACTCTGTAAGACAGCATATAACAAATTATAAACAGCCTTTGAAAGCATTGACCAAACTTAATCACATGTCCTATAACTTACAACCAAACCAGAAATCATAATGTAAATACCTCATTATGCTTTAAGAATTTCAAGTATTAAACTGAGATCGGGTGGGATTTTCAATAGTAATATATTTCTTTAATGAACCATGCCGCCTTCTTTGGGTGAAATACCGTATATACTTGAGTATAAGTCGACCCGAGTATAAGTCGGGGCCCCTAATTTAAAGCAAAAAAACTGGGAAAATTTATTGACTCAAGTATAAGCCTAGGGTGGGAAATGCATCAGGGCCTGGCAACTCCTCCTTTGTGATCTGGGTGTGTGTGTGATGTTTAAAATGACTTTTAGCCACCGAGGCAAGTGCTTGAGTTGGTGGCTAAAAGTCATTTTAAACATTGTTTTAAAATGACTTTTTAAAAAGTCGTTTTAAACATGGGGGTGGGGTCAGGAGAAGTGATGCACAATGTTTAAAATGACTTTTAGCCACCGACCCAAACTTGCCTCAGTGGCTAAAAGTATTGACGAGGACCCCTTTTTCCAGCCCAAAATTAGGGCTGAAAAACTAGGCTTATATTCGAGTATATACAGTACTTAACAGAAAAGTGTGCTTGTGTGTCATTGCATTAAGGATTCCCCACTGAAGATGATGCTGGAAGTGTATGAATTATGCATGAGCTACAAAAATTACAGTGAAGCCCAGATCAAGCTCCTTGCCTTCCAAGCTAGTCTTTTAAAAGTAAGCAAAACCTGATGTATTTTATGAAATTGTGGGGTTTTTTTTGGGGGGGGGAGGGAGTCTGCTAAGAAAACTATACAGTATAATGATAAAAGACATTGCAAAGCTTTTTCTATAGCTGTGTTGCTTTTGGCTTTGTAAACTAAAATTTCATGTTACATGGCGAAGAGCAGTTAATTTAGACATAATGGTAAAGGTTTATTTATTTTATTTATTTATTTACTTTTGTACTTGTTGACCACCCGATTTTCCCACGGGAACTCAAGGCGGTGTACAACACGTTGCAAAAACATCTTGCTCAGACATAGAAGCTCCAACGTATCAAAACAAAATACGAGTAATAAAGAAAACAATAATAATAATAAAATGAAATACAAATAGGAATAAAAAATAAAAATAAGCATAACACATCAGCAACCATTGATGTCTGACTAGGGGCGGGGGTCATCTCTGTTTCCAAGCCAAAGAGCCAATGTTGTTCAATTCCCAGGCCATGCGCCCAGCATTGCTGAATGCATTTCTGCACATGGAACACTGTTACCTTCCTGCTTTTTTACGGTGCTACCTATTTATCTACTTGCATTTACGTGCTTTCGAACTCCTAGGTTGGCAGGAGCTGGGGTTATCAGCGTGGTTCCCCGGGATTCGAACCGCTGAGCTGCCAACTTTGCAGATGACAGTTTCAGCACTCTAGCCTGCTGAGCCACTATGCCCCTAATATATACCGTATATCAGTGTTGGCGAACCTATGGCACGGGTGCCAAAGGGGGCACTCGGAGCCCTTTCTGTGGGCACCCGACATGGCCCCTTCACAGCCAACTGTATTCAAGTTAAATGGCTGTATTGGCACTTTGTGAAAAATTAGCGGGTTTTGAATCACAGTTTGGGCACTCAGTCTCTAAAAAGTCCACCATCACTGCCCCAGGGGAGTATGAACAAGTTCCACAGAGGAATGCAAAACTGAGATTTTAATAAAATAATTGTTTAAAATCATCTTCAATTCATTTACCTGATAATTAGTTCTAGAACAGTGTTGGCGAAGTTATGGCACGGGTGCCATAGGCGGCGCTCAGAGCCCTTTCTGTGGGCACCCGACATCGCCCCTTCATAGCCACCTGTATACAGGTTAAATTGCTATCTTGGCACTTTGCGAAAAATTAGTGGGTTTTGAATCACAGTTTGGGCACTCGGTCTCTAAAAGGTTCGCCATCACTGCCGTATAGCCACAAATAATCCTTTTTATGTGAAGGCAGTTTTTAAGTTTCTTAAATTGTTGGTATTAATTGTCTTAGACAAGAACTAAGATGCTGCGGGTCGCCACCGTCCGAGAAGCCCGGAAGACAAGTACTCAGACCCGGGCATTCTCGGTGGCGGCCCCTAGCCTTTGGAATTCCATCCCTACCGAAGTGCGCTCTGCAGAGTCCCTGCTGGCCTTCCGGAAGGCTTTAAAAACCTACCTTTTCCAAGAGGCCTTTGGCGATTCTTATTCTAAGTTTTGTTTTGTTTTTCCTTTTCTCTTCTCCGCCATCATACGCTTTAGTTGATGAGGTGCCACTAGGTTTTACTGTTCTTAAATTTATTGTTGTAATTTTATTTGTTTATCCTTGTACTTGTATGGCTAACATAGCCCTCGTAAGCCGCTTAGAGTTCGTTTGAAGATAAGCGGGATATAAATGCAAAAATAAAATAAATAAATAAATAAAAACTGTGGTGAAGGTGAGTACTTTGGAATCTTTGGAGTCCCAAGATTCTCATTGCAGATGGTGTTTACACAGCTTCAAGCCTCCTCTGAAGTGCCACAATCCATCCTGTCTGTGCCCTGGCTGGAATCGCAGGCTTCATTTCTTCTGGAACAGATGCTACAGCAGTGCAGAACACAGTATGAACTGGGAAAACTGTTTCAGGTTTTTGCAGATACAGACACTGTTCTTCCATGCGGTAAGGAAAATTGTTTTGTTCCTTATTTGCTCACACAGGTTCATGACTTGATTTACATTTGTCATCTTTAGCTATACACCTTTATGTCATACACATATGGATATTCAGCTGCATGTGTGGAAGCTTCAGAACATGCTAGAGCAGCTGTTTTTCTACTGTGCTGTTTTTGCATATAGGACCAAATATGAAGAAGATGAGTGCCCTCAGTTGCATCTTGAAGGACTCCTCCATTTCAGTTGATCCTGCCCTTCTAAGAAGTTACACTGATGAGAATTTCCAGGCAGAATGCAAGAGAATTCTGAAGCAGCTACAGCAAAGATGCTGCTTTTCCGTGGCCAGGGCTGTGGCAGAACTGGCAGAATTACCTGTGGACGATGTCGTTATTCAAGAGGTGTGCTGTACCCATTTGCATGTGCTTAGTATTTTTATACTATGTGTTTGCTGTGTTCCATCTCTAAATAATGTGAATAGTGCATATCTGCCACTTATTGGTGGCTGTTGCTACCCTAATCGAAGATCGCTTCCAATCTTAGGCTAAAGTTCATGTACACAAGTCAATGCATGCATATTGTGAGGGAAACGTCTGATCAGAGTGGCTGCAACTGTCTTGTGGGAGCAGTGGGAAGTGGAAAAAGAAAGGGTCTAGTGAGGTCAGAGGTGCCATATAACTTGCTACCCACCTCTTGAAGAATAAGAGGGTTCTCCTTTCTATATGCACACTCCTCCATTAATGAGTAGTTACCCTTTCTTTCACTTCTCATTGTAACTGAGAAAATACTGCAAATCTTTTCATATGTTAATTGTTGTGAGTTTTTCGGGCTGTTTGCCATGTTTTGGAAGGGCAAGGAGCTCAGGGAACAAGGAGTTTCTCTCTGTGCTCTGGGGTGTAAAGCAGGGATGACAAACCTATGGCACGCGTGTCAAAGCTGGCATGCAAAGAGCTTTTGCCTGGCACGTGACATGCTCCCTGCCCCCCACTTCCCCCTCTACTGGACCAGCCATGAGGAATTTGCGGAGGGGGGAGTGGGGGGGGCAGGGTGCATGTCAGGTATCAGGTCGACCCTGCCATCGCCCTTGCCATCGCCCTCGCCCCTGCCGCCGCCCCCCACCTCTGCCGCCCCTGCCGCCGCCCCTGCCGCCATCCCTGCCCCTTCTACCGCCTCCGCCGATGACCCTGACCCCTGCCGCCCCCGTTGCCCTTGCTGCCCTCACCCTTGCCCCCACCCCTGCCCCCCACTGCCGCCAATCCCAACCCCCCCACCGCCACCGTCCAGATCCGCCATCACCCTTGTCGTCCCTGCCACCGCCGACCCCGACCCTGCCTCCACCGCCATCACCCCCGCCATCTCTGCCCCTGTCACCCTTGCTTCCTTGGCCCCCCCTGCCCCCCGCTGCCACTGATCCTGACCCCCTGCTGGCACCGCCACCGCCACCGCCGTCCCCATCACCGAGTTTGGGCACTCGGTCCCAAAAAGGTTCGCCATCCCTGGTATAGAGTGAGCGAGTCTGAGGTTCCTAAAGTTGTGGGAAAGAGGAAGCTTGTCCTATGCAGGACAATAGGTGTTAGTCATTGTATTGTGATGGAGGGATTAAGAAGTTTCTACATAATCAAGGGTAGCAACGATCCTAATATGTAGCTGATGAGTATCGTTAGTTGTTCTGTTGTGTGAACGGATCACCTTTGCTTGGGGCTGGATGGGAATCATTGAGCTTTGCCCTTTTTGCACCCTGCAGTTTTTAGTACTTTTCAAATGTCTTTCCCTTTTGCAGGTACTCCAAAATATACACCTGTTGAAGCAGATTGGCCACTGGTCTCAAAAGCGAACAAGGATTGAGTTCTGGAAAAAATGCCACGACAGCTTTGTGAGAAAGGGCGTTTCAAACCAAGCAGCCTCCAATTTCTTCGCCGATCAGGCAGACTCTGTCTCTGAGTCACTGGATGAAACCAGAACGTCAAGCATTGTGGAGAGACAATTTCTTCTTACCTTGGCTGGCCACTGGCTAGCGAGAGCTGATCCTGTCCCACTAAATGATCTAGAACAAATAGAGAAAAAAATCTGGCTTTGCCGCATCATACAACAGACTTTGAGCC
>JAHTLZ010000252.1:7064314-7093378 GCA_023846285.1 Phrynocephalus versicolor | reverse complement strand
CCCCTTTTTTCAGCCCAAAATTAGGGCTGAAAAACTAGGCTTATATTCGAGTATATACAGTACATGTTTGAAACGGGGCAAAGACTGTGTGCCCAAGGCACCGGAGTTTAGTCAAGGATCTTCCCTACCACTTTCCCCCTGGGGAGGCTCTGGCAGGCTTCTTTCCTTTTTGTGTAACATATGGAGAGCATCCCTCCCTTTTTTTTGTGATATTCTGCAGGAGATAGACTGTTCCTTCAGTGAGATCTGTGCCCATGATTCTGAACAACTTCTCCGGGTGATCCTGTCATCTCAGCAGCCAGACAGGTGCAAAAAGGCCCAGGCTTTTATCAACACCCAAGAACTGGATCCAGAGATCGTGGCAGAAATTGTGGCGGATGAAATCACACAGGAGCTTTTGGCATCTTTGCAAGGAAAGGCTGATAGGTTTACATCTTACTTTCATGTTACGAGTCTGTTCAGCTCCATGCAGTCTTTTACTCATAGAGATCTGCTTCCTGGCATTGTGTTTTTTGATGCAGTATAGAAACTTGTTTTGACTCTGTACAGGAGTACCTTGGTTGACGAGCATAATTTGTTCCGAAAGCATAAATCAAAGCAAATTTCCTCATAGGAAATAATGGAAACTTAGGTTATTCCTTCTGGGGTCCCAGTTTCCATTATTTCCTGTGGAGAAATTTGCTTTGGCAGGGAGCCCCAGTGGCTGCAGCAGCCAGGATCCGCCACAAGGGCTGGAGGCTTTTTGCCATCCACATCCAGTTCCTCCAGGTTGCCCAGCAGGGAAAAGGTGGTGTTGCGATGCTTGGTACCAAAGCTTTGGGGTGTCTGCCCCAACACCACGTTTTCCCTGCTGGGCAACCTGGAGGAGCTTTGGTAGCCATGGCTTTTTGCTATCCAAGTCCAGCTCCTCCCTTGTGCCCAGTAGTGGCCCCAACGCGGTGAGGGGACGAGCGGTAGGTTCTGGAGCAGTGGAGCTTCCGCTACAATCCTGGGGCTGCAGCGGCGGGAAGCTGGCTGCCCAACCTAGTGGCCAGCTGCCAGCGGCCTTGATGCTCATATATCAAGACATTGCTCATTGATCAAGGCAAAAATGTCAGATTTTTGCACATTGATCAAAATACTCATAAACCAAGGTACTTGTAAACCAAGGTACCGCTGTGTCAGACTTTGTAATTTGACTCTGTAATTAGTTGGAGATCTTTGCAGAACAGCTGGAGGTGGAATTAGCCTTCCATCCTTCTGAGGTCAGTAAATTGAGAGCCTAGCTTGCTGGGCGGGGGGTGTATCTTAAACCACCCAGAGTAGTTTAATCATATAGAATGGTATAAGCAGCACACATATAAGCAGCACTTTTTGCTATTGTATTTTTTTAAAGTTAGCGTTTATTCTGCTACCCACTATGACAACCACTCCAAGTTCTTTTGAGCACTACTAGTACCAGTAGAAATGTAACTTACTTTGTTTGACTGATGAAACAAGCCAGGTAATGTGAATGGAAGGTTCCTAGAAGAGGGGATAGATAGTTGAGGAAATTGTACATTGCCTTCCTTGAATTTGTTGGAGAGGGTTCTTTGAGTAGGATGTCACTTATTTGTTCATGTTTATTTGTATATGCAGGGCAGCAGTATATCCCAAATCTAGCAGAAGATAGACATGTATTTCTGCAGCTGGCCAAACTTTGCCACGATCACACTCTGGTTGGCATGAAGTTACTGGATAAAATTTCAACTATGCCACATGGGGCTCTTGCATGCAGTAAGTGAATTATTCTTATGGATCAGTATTGTCTATTGAGCCTGTTACTACTGGCTCATTAGTGTCAGTAGTAAGTGGTTGAATCTTGGCATTAAAGCTGTTGTTCAAGCCATATTTACTTGAACACAAATTTCATCTAAATCCATGGAACTTCCCTTCCCAAGTAAATATGGACATGACTGGACTATAGGATTGTCCTGCTGCCTTTCTGTTTATGTTTTGTGGTCCGTATCTGGAAACTGTGCCACTATGATCGTAGGAGTGAGACGGTGAGACTGATTTTTGTTGTTCCCATAAAAGTGGACATATAATTGACAGCCACACTGTCGATAGCAAGAGAGGGAGCAGAATCTGGATGACCCAGACCAAAGTCTGAATGCTGCATCATATTAGCTTCATTTAACCGGATCTATAAATCAAGTGTTTAGATAGACCTCTCCTCTCCTCCCTTTAGCTACAGAGCTGCTGATATTAGCCCATAACTGTTTCAGTTTGACTTGCCACATGGAAGGAATTACCCGTGTCCTCCAAGCTGCTCGGCTGCTCACAGATGAACATTTGGCACCCAGTGGAGAATATGGTCTTGTGGTAAGTAACCGCCCCAAATGATTTCTCCCCTACTTCGCATACTATCTCCTGCCGGGCCCTACCAATTCCAGAACGCTTCTGAAGGGGGTAGGCAGATATTCCATGACATAAATATTATTTGATATGTTGTTTGTTTTATTCATATAATTATGTCACGTGTAGTTGATCTTATTGCAGGAAGCATCCACACAAAGTGCAGGTTAATTTGGCAAGAGTGGCAGTGGGCATCTTTCCCTAGATGTGGGAGGATACCTGATTTTGTTTCATCCTGGTCATTGATTAATGTTTTCCATCTCTCTCTCTCTCTCTCTCTCTCTGTCTCACACACACACACACACACACACACACACAGCAGGAAAACCAACACCTCTACATGATATAATTAGTAAAAAGCTAAAGGTCCCCCCTGCACAAGCATGCGAGTCGTGTCCGACTCTAGGGGCGGTGCTCATCTCCGTGTTCAAGCCAAAAAGCCAGTGTTGTGAAAGTCCATAGCCACGTGGCCGGCATGTCTGCACCTAAACACTGCTTTACCTTCCTGCTTTTTACAGCGGTACCTATTTATCTACTAGCATTTTACATGCTTTTGAACTGCTAGGTTGGCAAGAGCTGGGGTTATCAGCGGGAGCTCGCTCCGCTGCGTGGCACCCGGGATTCGAACCGCCGAGCTGCCGACTTTGTAGCTGACTGTTTCGGCGCCTTAGTCCGCTGAGCCACCACACCCCCATACATGATAGGAGCATTATATTAGATCAGTAGAATGATTTCATGGTAGCTGTGACACTAAACGGTTCATGCTATTGTGGTGCTCTTGGCCTCAAATGAGAGACCCCTGCAGTGTCTTTCTGAAGCCCACCTGAAACTCAAGGCAGTACTGACCAGTAGGATTCCACAGTACCCAATTAATCCGTACATGAAAGAGGTCTGTACCAACCACACTGCTACCCCCACCTCAAGGTTTGAAGCCTCCACTAATGCAGAAGCTGTTTTTCCCCAAGGTACGGCTCCTCACTGGCATTGGCAGATACAATGAGATGACGTACATCTTCGACTTGCTGCATGAAAAGCATTACTTTGAGGTGCTAATGAGAAAGAAGCTGGATACGGTGAGTGCAGAGAACTCTTCCAAAGTGCAAACCTTCTAATGATTACATGAAAGGAGCTGCAGTTAGGATTCAGGTGTTATTACTGGAAATCAAAACTGGATTTTTAGGCAAATGAGGCTAACATCCTACTGACACACTCTGTCAATAGGATGTTGCTGTATAGACCTGAAATTTCTTCCCATAAAGACTCAGACTTAAGTTGTAGACTACCTATTTGTTCTGCTCTTGCCCTATTAGAAAATAATTTTCATCCCAGTCTCCCTTTGTTTACACCCTTGAATGCCCATGGTAAAAAACAGCTGGTTATATAGGAAACATGTCCATGGTAAAAAAATAATAATAGCTGCTTATATACTGCCCCATAGTGCTTAAAGAACTCTGGGCAGTTTACAGTACAGGCTATACATTGCCCCCACTCCCCACCCCAGCAAACTAGGCACTCATTTTACTGACCTTGGGAGGATGAAAAGTTTATTCAGCCAGTAGCCAGCTACCTGGGAGTCAGTCCTGGTCATAAGCACAGTTTTGGGTGCAATACTGCTGTGTCATGAGGCTCCTCATACCTCAAACACATAAAAGCTTCTTAACTTTATTGTTCAATAGCAATGCTAACCTGCTGACTTGTTCAACCATTTTGTACTCCTCGGTATTTCTGAATAATAGCTCTTACTATGATCATATCTCACTCGCACAGAGTCCAGTTTATTTGATTCCGTTAGCGACAGACCGGACCTTTATCTAAATTTGATTTATCGCTGTTTGGCAGAAAGGGACCCTCAAGACGGCACTGCTGGACTACATCAAGCGCTGTCGCCCAGGGGACAGCGAGAAGCATAACATGATTGCGTTGTGCTTCAGCATGTGCCGAGAGATAGGGGAGAACCACGAAGCAGCAGCAAACATTCAACTGAAGCTCATTGAATCTCAGCCATGGGGTAAGAAGCTAGCATCTGCTGAGGGGGGAGCAGCCGTGAAGAACCACCTAGAGCAGGGGTCCCCAGTTCACTGTCCCTCAGACACTGTTGGGGGCCGGACCCTGCAGCTCTCCAGCGTGGCTCCGAGGGGGGAGAGGGAAGGCCTTACCTGCTTTGCCCCCCCCCCAGTCCAACACCACTCTCCTTGCCTGCCAGCCCATGTGGTGGCCCCACTTCTCCCGTGGTTCCTAGGGCGGGAGGGGAAGGCCTGCCCTGCTCACCCCCGCAAGACTAGTGTTGGTCTGTATTTTCTTTCCTTTTTTCTTTTTGGATAGGTTGTTTATGTTATAATTTGTGTACACCGCCCAAAGTTCCCGTGGGAAAGTCTGGCAGTTAATAAGTGTAAATCTATATAAATAATAAATAAATAACGGCAGGCTTTGCCCTCACGTTGGTGGCTGCTGTGGCAATAGCTGCTGCCGCTGCTGCGTGGTGAGTTTTTGGCTCAAGTGGGGGGGGGGCTCTGCAGTGGCCGGCGAGCTGGATGGAGGAGTCTTGTGGGCCAGAGTTGGCCCGCGGGCCATAGTTTGAGGACCCCTGACCTAGAGCAAGAATTTGTGGAAAGTTTGAAGAGTTCTCTGCCTCAGAGGGAAGAAGCTGTCCAGGGAGGAGGCTTGTTTTCCAATGAGGCAGTACCTGTAGAAGCTTCACACCTATGGTGGAGTGTTGCCTTCTTGTCCGCAAGCAAGAGCCTTTTCACACGACCCCTAAAATCCGCTGGCCACTTAAATTTGGACCAGAGATCTTAGGGTTTTGTCGCTGTTCCTGCGTTCCCACTTCCTCCGCACTCCTGGCTGCTGGCTGCGTGAGAGGAGGGAGAAAAAAAGGAAGAAAAGAATGCCGCTCACCTCCATTCTGCCATCCCAGCACTGCATTCAGATCTCTTAAAGGGGTGGGGGGCAAAAAAACAACAAACAGAAGCAAGGAGAGCCCGGCAGTCACTACGTTATATCCGCATCAGGAATTTTCACCTCTGGAGAGCAGGTACCTGAAAAGTGCGCTGGGACGCGCTTAGGTGGGCGTGGTCACACTTAATTATCTGTAAACTCCGGAGCTGGTGGGGAAACAATTTTAAGCTCCGGAGCTGGGAGCCATTTGCGGCGGAGTTTAGGGGTCGTGTACAAATACCCCAAGTAAGCAGGAAAAAAAATGTAAAGCAAAGCTGATCCTGAACATCTTTCTCTCTTTCTTTCCTCCACTTTATTCTACCCCCAATTTATGAATGAGGGTTTGAAACTTTTGGGTTTGCTACTAGGTGCTAGCAAAATGGGTTACAAAAGGGCAAAAAACGTAGGGTAGATTTCTTCAGTCCGAAGGAATTGGTTATCTCTTTGGATTTGAGACTTCGTCATAATGCCAGCTGCATCCGTGCACTCCATAACCTATGATGAGTCTCTCTTTCTCCTACTTCTAGAGGAATGCCTTCAGAATGTTTCCAGCCTGAAAAAACTTCTCATGAAAGCCCTGACCCTTTTTATAGATGCTGCAGAAAGCTATTCCAAGGTAAAACTGGGCAGGCAGGGGCTGGGGCTGGGGCTGGGAGCAATTTAAAAAGCAAACTCTGGAGACAAAAAAATTTGTTTCATTTGTTACATATGTAACTGTGTTCCTTGCCACCATAGCTGTGGCACGGGATTTGTATAAGCTGCACCTCACTGGTATCTAAAATAGAGCACTAACAATTGCATCAATGGTTTCTCTTCAGATTGTATAAATTGCATCAATGCAGTATAGTGCATAAACAGACAAATTAGGACTCAGATTTGAATCCCTGCTCGGTCGTGGAAATTCATGGCATGTAATGGTGCTAGTAAAACCACTCCTTAAATACCTCACTAACATATTAAAGCCTTATTAGGATCATAAATCAGCTAGGAGAACAAATTATAGCATATAACAGACAGTATTAAATAACATATTTTGTGAGCAACCAGTTATCTGAAATTAGAGAAGACACCATTAATCATCACTACAGAGTACAATTCTATAGTCAAATGTTACACTTCATTTATCCAGCCTACACCTAGTTAGCTTGCTAATCAGGAAATCATGGGGAACATTGTGAGCTTTGCTGAAGTTGAGGTATATTATACAGTAGTCCCCTGCCACAACGCAGTTCATATATTACGGTCCCAGCGTATCGCAGATTTGGATAGTTTTTATTTATGAATATTTATAAAAATATTTTTATTTATATATTTATGAATATTTTTAAAAGAATAGCTTTTAACCATCTCCTGACACCTGCCAGCAGCAGCAGCCCCAGATCTGTTTGCTGAGGTGTCAGGAGGGGGTTAAAAGCCTCTCTTTGGAAGTGCACGCCAGCAGGAGCAGGTGGGTCAGGCAGCTAACTCCCATGATAAACGAGGGAGCACTGTATGAGGGTATGATTGAGACTTTTATCTTTTTTTCTCATTATGTTATATCTGTCTGGTTCTATGATGAGCAAACCCTAATCCTTCAATTCCTTTTCAGCGGAGGACAGTTTGGAATAGTGTTTGAGTGGCAACATGCCTCTGATTTATTGCTGTTTGAACTCAGCAGAGAAATCACCCTAATATAACTGAGACTTAGGGACCAATCTTTATTATAACTCTGATCTCTGCAGACTGAATTCTGCTTAGAAAGAGCTGATGTTGCTGAGTTGATTTTTTTAATGTTTAATTTATTTTAATTTCTTTCATTTTATCCTTCCTGAAGGACTTCTGTGTGCACCAGTCCTTGCGCTGCAAGAGGATGACAAAGCTGATTACTTTGCAGATCCACTTTCTGAACATCAACAATAGCATTAAATTGATCAACCTGAAGAGCAAAAACCTGCTGGACTGTATCAAGTCCTTGCCCAGATTCTATCAGGTCAGTAAGATTCACACTATACTAATGTATGGTTTAATGGCTCACAACTATTATTGGCATCAGTTGGATGTCAAGGCCAGGGATAAATTTAGCTATGTATAAACAGCACCTTCTTTAATCCTCCAATGATACCCCCCTCCAAAATAATTAGCTGTGGAATGTGCAGACCTATTTACGTGAATCCACATATGACCACCTGAAGAAGAACAGTTATGGACAAACCACCAGGTATTCCAGCAGCAAACCTCTTGTGCCTCTCCACACTCATCAACATTTTATTTAGGAGCAGGTGCCCTTGCCCTCAATAAATTCCTGGATGACAAATGTCTAACAGCCTAATTTATACCTTATATCAAGGCCCACAATGTAGGCCCAGCAAATTGCTATTCCTCATAACTTTTTTGATTTACAGCTCCCTTTACTTATTGGCCATTGGCAATGACTGCCCAGTACAGTATCTACAGGATCTATACTCACAATTTTACTTAACCACTGCTTGAAAAAAATATAACAAATAATCCTTTAGTGCAGGCATGTCCAAACTTCGGCCCCGCTAATGTTTTGGACCACAACTCCCAGAATTCTAAGCTTAGATTGCCAGTGGCAAAGTACTATGGGAGTTGCGGTCCAAAACATCTGGAGGGCTGTAGTTTGGACATGCCTGCTTTAGTGTATAATTGGACTGACCACTAGATGGAAGCAGAGATCAGAGATTATGCAAGCCATTGGAAACACCCTGACATTTGATCTATTGGAAACTGATCTCTACATTTCATAGAATCATAAAATCATAGACGAGTGAAGTTGAAAGTGTCCTAGAAGGCCATCAAGTACAACCCCCCCCCGCTCCATGCAGGAATACAAATCAAAGAATATCTGCCCGGTGATTATCCAAATTTTTCTTGAATGCCTTCAGAGCTGGAGCACTCACCACCTGTCAAGATAATTGGTTCCATTGCTGTGCTGCTCTAACAGTTAGGAAATTTTTCCTGATACTCAGCCAAAAGTTGGGTTCTCTTAACGTGAGCCCAATGTTTTGGGTCTTACACTCTGGACTGATCGAGAACAGCTCCTGCCCCTCCTCTGTATGACAGCCCTTCAAATATTTGAAAAGTGCTATCATTATCTCCCCTTGGTCTTCTTTTCTCTAGGCTAAACATGTCCAGTTCTTTCAGTTTTTCCTTATAGGGTTTGGTTCCCAGCCCCCCTGCTTGGGGGGGAGGAAGGAATGTATATTTTCAGTCTCCTGATGTCAGCTGGAATCCCTTTTGCTTTCGTCCTTGTTCTCCCTCTCTTCAGGCTGTACTTGTGTCTGAAGCCTATGACTTTATCCCAGATTGGGCTGAAGTTCTGTATCACCAAGTGATTGTGAAGGGTGACTTCCGCTATCTGGAGGAATATAAGAATCGTGGTCTTCTCAAAGCCACCACCATTGAAGAAATTGCCCATAAGTGAGTTTTCTTGGCATCCATAGGACTATTTTCATCCATTTTCTAAGATGGGGGCATTCTCTAAATAGAATTGGGATGTTGGTGCCATGTTTTCAGGTCCTTCAGTATATATACACTGAAAGGAGGTCGCTCTTATTTCAGCGACATGTTACTGGAATTATCTCAAGGGCACCACATACTGTATAGACTCGAATATAAGCCTGGTTTTTCAGCCCTAATTTTGGGCTGAAAAAGGGGGCCCTCGACTTATATGCGGGTCAGTACTTTTAGCCACTGAGGCAAGTGCTTGGGTCGGTGGCTAAAAGTCATTTTAAACATTGTGTGCTGCTTCTCATGACCCCCCCCTGCATCACAGGGGAGCGGTGCGCGGTGTTTAAAATGACTTTTAGCCACTGACCCAAGCACGTGCATCAGTGGCTAAAAGTCATTTTAAACATCACACACCACTCCCCCAGCTCACAAAGAAGGAGCTGCCAGGCCCTGCTGCATTTCCCACCCTAGATTTATACTCGAGTCAATATGTTTTCCCAGTTTGGGGTGGTTAAATTAGGGGCCTCAACTTATACTCAGGTCGACTTATACTTGAGTATATACGGTATCTCTTTTCTGTTGAAGTTTAAGCACTGGATTAAATGATCATGGAGGGCTGAATGGTAAAAGCCAAATCCTGTTAGCGGCAGGGATTGGGTTAAGTTGGATCGGTCCTCTGTTAACACTGAAACCTTTTGTTCCAGATGCAAACAGCATAGAGGAAATGAGCCTGCTCTGAGAAACCTGAAGAGGCTGTTGACCTATTGTGATGATATATGCATATATTACAAACTAGCATATGATTATCACTTTTATGATGCAGTGAATAAGCTTCTAAACGATCCCCAGATAGGTTGTTGTTTGAGTGATCTGCTGGTGAATTAGACTGTCTGGGGGAAATGCTGGAACATTTGTGACGAGTTTAAATTGTACTAGAAAGCTGCATTTGGAGAAACAAATATGCAGTACACATATCAGCCAAGCATGGTTGCCAACTGCATCATTTGCATGGAACAGTAAAAAATGGAATGAACTTATGTTAGTAATGACTTTTAAGGTCAGAGCCAAAATGGTGTCTGTCTGCAAGAACTTCACATAGGCGTCTGACCTCCTTCTGTTCCTTCTGCTGAAGCCATTGATTACCTAAAATTATTTCCGTGACTAACGACTTCATTTAATCTTGAAGCTCCACAACTGGATTGAAAAATTTAAGCTCGACAACTGGATTGTGTTTTCTCTTCTGCAACTTTTCCCCCCTCTGCAGCGCAAATAGACTGAATGGTATGAATGTTAGGGAACCATTTGTTACACAAACATAACTTTTCCCCCAGAACTATTAAAATAATACTTATATTCCTAGTTTCCCTGTGGAAGGCGTCTCATACATAGGGCATCTTATACACAGAGAATATATGGATAATCTATTGGACTAGATGATCGAAGGTCATGCTTGTCTACTGGGCAAGCTCAGTTTTATGTAAGAAGTTAAGGTTTTTTGCACATTCAAGAGAAGAAACTACTGACATATTGATTCAAAAAGAGGTTAATGCCAGAGGCAGAGTGAACACAAAGCTGCTTCTCTGGGCACAACCAAACCATATGGACTAATATGAGTTATTATTTTTCTCTCAGTGATGTCTGCCATTCTGTTACTCATAGTTTCTGGGCAGTTCCATAAATTGTTCCTCTAATGATAGACTTTCTTTCTCTTTTGTATCTACCTCTAATCTCCATATGACTTGGATAAAATAAAATACGTAAAAATAAATGGATTCCTGCATTGAGCAAGGGGTTGGGGCGCTGTAGTCTGTTTGTTCCACCAGCTGGCAAGCAATTTGGAAACAAAACAAATTAAAAAATAAACCTATTTAACTCCAGCACAGCAAGTAGAGAATATAATTTAAAAATAGCCCATCAGTGGTAAGTTTACCATACATTTATACGCTGGAAAAACTAGTGAAATCAGTCCTTTCTACATATTCATTCTGGACAGAAGTACAGTGGTATCTTGGTTTACGAGTATACGGTACTCCGTTCCGGAAGTATTGTCGTAAACCAAAGTACTCGTATATCAAAACAAACTTCCTCATAGGAAATAATGGAAACTTACCTGATTAGTGATGAGGGTCTCTGTTTTGATTCTTATGGGGAAATTTGCTTTGATATACGCAAGTCACTGACCACAGCGTCCAGGATTTGGTGGCCAGGCCCGCAATAAGGGCCAGCGGCCACTTCTGATCCATGCCAGGCCTGCCATGGGCCCCCAGTGCCGCTAGAGACCTGTTCCGGGCATTGCCGGGCCCAGAGGCGACTTCCGATCTACGCCAAGTGGCATCCCGAGATAGTGGTGAGGACAGTGAGGACTGAGGAGGAAGAGGATAGCCAGGCCGTGACTGCAAAACAAGCATCTCTGGTGCTCCTTTCGCCAGATAGTGCTCGTAGTGAAGCAAAATTGTATTAAATTTTTTGCTCTCCTGTGAAACATTTGTAAACCAAGGTACTACTGTATTTCGAGTGAGAACCAACAGAAATATCAGTGTTGGAACTCTTTTTGCTATGTACCGTTCTAATAAAGCATAAGGGCAATGCCAGATCATGACTGTTCCACAGGTGCATCTGCTCAAATGCTGGGTTTCAAGTTTAAGAGCTAGAGACCCTTAGGCAGCAGACTTGCTAAAAAGAAAGTACATAAACCATATCCAGTAATATATGCATAATCTTTCAGAATATTTCCTGCTACAAGTGTAGAACAGGGGCTTTGAGCTGCACATCATCTTTTGAGGAATACGCATTACAAGTGAAGACCTCTAAGATGCTGTATTTTCTGGACGACTAGCAGCCATTTTAAATGAGGCAGGACAGTCGCAGCCACTTAAAGCAAGCAAATGCTGCGTGCCAAGAGCTGGACATATACAAGACACTAAACTCCTCAAGATGATGGATAAGTCAAATTAAGTTCCCTGTTTAATTTGAGTAATTGAAATAGTTAAAGATAATATATTATGATGATGCAAATTTTATTTTTTTTATTTACAACTTTGTTTGAAAATAAATTGCAAAAAAAAAAAGAATTAAAAAAAAGATGATGGATGGGAATTTCCTTACCATGTTGGTCAACAATTTATTTCCTCAGTATTTCTTTACATTTTTCCGCATTTCAAAACTGAGCAGACCTTTCCAAGGGGCGGGGGGGGGAGAGAGCAACCCTTTTGTTTAAGTAAGTACGGGTTGGAGCTTTTGTGTGTGTGTCTGCATGCGCGCACATCTCTCTTCTTATGAGAGGAAGACTCATTGATGTTGGTGCAGGAAAAGTCCCTCTGTGTACCACAGGTGAAGGGAACATGCAAAAGGCCGCAAAATCTGGAGATTTAGTTCAGACTCTGGTCCTACTTACAAGAAAGCATTCAAAAGGCCAAGGACTTACTTCCTGAGCTTTACCACGCAATTTCTTCAGTCCTTGACCAAGCCAATGCATGTCTAAATGTGTGCCTAAAGAGTCTTCTGCAAACCAATAATGGAGGGGGGGAAACCCTTAACTATATGGTTTACTTCCTCTAGACGTCAGTGGGCTTGAAGCAGTGGCTGAACTCCTGTTGCACAGCATACAAGGTTGCACCAAAATAGTTATTCCTACTCCCAGAAACAGCCCGTCTGTCAGTCATCCTCAGGAGCTGGCAACCACAAAGGTCACTTCCTTGCCTCCTTGTGCGGCCAACCTCTCTGGTGAGAAGGCAAGAGGGCAAGTCTCCCTGCTCAGCTGGTGAGTGGTTGGCTGTATGGGAAGGAAGGGAAGCACTAGGTGGAGCAATCCTGATGAATGGTGAGGAGTAGGCTGGCCATTTCTTGGGAGAGGGAACAGATCTCACTGGGACCCGTTATGCCGTATTTCAGTCATATCCATGAAGACAGGAATATGAAGCACCCATCTTTAATGGCAAGTCAACCCCCTGCATAACCTCCACTTTTTGAAAGAGGCTACTCTAGTACTCAATGCTGCCTAGATGGCCTAAGCACATCCGATCTCGCCTGATTTCGGAAGCTAAGCAGGGTCGGCCCTGGTCAGTACTTGGATGGGAGATCACCAGGGAATACCAGGTGCTGTAGGCGCCTGGAGTAGGAACTGGCAAGCCACTCCAGTATTCCTGCCAAGAAAACTCCATGGACGTGGAGTCACGAAGGGTCGGTCACGACTGTAACGACGCAACACACACACTAGTACTCAAGAAAATCCCATTTAAATCGATGGAACATACGGAGTTCCTGACTTAACAGGTCTACTCCAATGGTATCCTTTGTGGTATTTGTTGTCATTAATATGCTTCCTTCTACTTTAGTAGAAGGGCTATTGAGCCATTGGCACCTGAAGAATTTTTTTATATTTTAACCTCCTTCAACTGAGACTGACACTGAGAAGTAAAAGACCAACTCCATTAAAGGGCAGAAAACCAGGCTTGTGCTGAATACCATGAACTTCCTTCTGTGTAAAAATGTCCTTTAGATCAAGACTTCTGAACCTCACAACAGTGATTTTATTAAATTAGTTGCTTTTATAAAACAATTGTAGATGTCATAATTGTTAACGTAACAATTTTTCAACTGTTGTAACTGTTGCAGTTTGGTAAGCAGGATTCCTGTAAATGAAAATCATCAAATCTTCCGAGATCTTCATTATAGTCACTGAAACCCCACGACAAAGAATTCCCCAAGAAGTCCAAAAAGTGTGAACTAGACTGCTTAGATTTTGGTTACAAGGTTTTCCCCCCAAATACAATTGACCCAGCCCCTTAATAACCCAGGTGAGTTTTATCTGCTGCTCTTAACTTAGAAAGCTTGGAAATTTCACAGTCGGATCCGAAGAGTCGAATCCTCTCTCTAGGTCTAGGCTATTTGCCAACCTATTGAAAAACCTCAAGCCTTAAATTAATAGATGAAGCTGCCTTTAATACTATATGCACACCACACCCTCGCTGCAAATATTTTCTTTTCTCTGGGTAGACTCAATGGAAGAGGTACAGTTAAGACCGCTGCTATTAAATCACACTGGTAATAATACATTTTTGGCCTTGCTGAGTTATTCCCAATTAAGTGCTGCCTCTGCTGCTAGGAAGTCACACTGTAGAAATTTCAGCATCTCCTATGATTGAATGAACGATTGGGCCACATAATTTTATTCTCTTGGCATCAAGAAAGGCATCTCAGTGCTCCGGCAGCTAAATGTGGAGAGGTAATAAACAGCACAAATATACTGCAGTTTTTTACTGTAGCATTTGGCAGAATTTAAAAGGAAAGCAATTATTCTACACGTTAAGGAATTGTGGGCAACAGAAAGACAAGAGAAAGGAGAAATGTCACATGAAGTCTTCGAAATCTTGTACGTAGCCACCGTCATAACCCCCATAATCTGCCAGGTCATCTTTCATCGTCGCTTTTAAACCCCCACCGGGAACCACACCTTTTTTCTTCTTCTTGGCTTTATTTTGCTGAAGAAAAGACAGAAGCAGCTTGCGTCAGGTTATGGAGACTGATCCCTAAAACAAATTCTCTTTCCTAAATTGTAATTACAAATGGAAAATAAAAACATCAACTTATATACAAAGCAAATCTACCACCACCAGAGGGTCCCACGAAGGAAATACAATTACCATTCATTATGTAATTCAACAGTTTCTACCATGAACATCATATGACACATGATGATGTTACAGATAAGGAGCTAGTTAAAATCTATTCGTTGTGTTTGGGTTGTGTAACGACCAGTAAATGGAGGCTCATGTTTAATTTCAGGATGGTTTAATTCAAAGTGTATAAAGAAGTAATTAATGGGGGCATGGCCATGTTACATAATGCATATGCATATGTGGGGGGATGTTGTGTTGTCGCGTTGTGATAGGTAGGTAGATTGTGAGCCTTCTGTGGCCCAGGATTGGACCACAGGGAGAGAGAGGGACCCCTGCGTTGGGAATAAATACAGTGTTTCGAAATTCAACAGCAGAGACTGCACTTTGGTTGGCGTTTCTCCCCGTTGCTGCAGCTTCAAAAAATAAACCTTTGAGTTTCTCTACAAAGTGCCGTCTGTTATTTGGGGTAAACAAATTACCCATAACACTTGAGACATGAACTAATAGCCTGTTAACAATATAATCAGAGTATTAGAACAAAAGCTTTATAAAAAACTTAAGTGAGACTTGGACTTGTCTTCAAGGAGCACAATACATACCTCAAGTTTTATTAATTAACCTTACTGTTGCCAAAGGAACAGCAGGTTTCTACAGCCAGCTTGGAATTCACCACCAAGCTCCTTCAGAGGAGATCCATCTGATAATTAAAACCAAACCCAAGATAATTCAGAAAATTACCAGCCCAATGTCAACTCGGAGGCAAAAAAATACCCAAGACCCACCTTCTCTTGTTTCTGCTTCTCACTGCATAGCACTGTCAAGGAATTGGTGATTTTTTTCAAGTCATCAACTTCCACTAAATTGGGAATAAAAGCACAGCAATATGATTTACAATATGATTGCTTTTAAACTTTGTGTTTTTAATTATGCAAGACTCATTTTAAAGGAGAATGCTGGGATGGAAATATTCTAAATAAATAAAATAACCAAACACTAATATTGGTGAGTTACCTATCCCAATCTAACATGTTAAGAGATATTTCATTTTGAACATTAATACATTAGTATCATCTATGCCAGGGGTGGCGAACCTATGGCACGCGTGCCAAATGTGGCACGGAAAGAGCTTTTGCCTGGCACGACACATGCTCCTTGCCCCCCCCACTTCCCCCTCCGCTGGACCAGCCATGAGGAATTTGTGGAGGAGGAAGTGTGGGGGGGAGGGAGCATGTTGGGTGCCAGGGCAACCCTGCTGTCACCATTGCCATCACTGCCCTTGCTGCTGCCCCCTTCCACCCCTGATCCCGCCTCCGCCAACCCCGCCGCCAAGACCAAGCCCATCCCTGCCCCTCCCAACTCGGACGCCAACCTTGACCCTGTCACCCTTGTGCCCTCGACCTCACCCCACACCTGACCCCCCCGCTGCCACTGATCCCAACCCCCCCACCGCCACCGCCCCCGTCGCCAAGTTTGGGCACTCGGTGGCAAAAAAGTTTGCCATCCCTGATCTATGCAATGGAAACAAAATGCACGACTTCTTATTATGATATACTTACATGAAATACATACATCTCGAATTAACATTTCCAAAAACCCGGCATAATATAATGATTTCTCATACTGTGTTATTTTTTCTTTTAATAATTTGCCAAATTCCGTAAAGTCTTCTTTTGAAGATGGATTCATGGCATCTATTCCACATGTGTTATTTACACCTGAAACGGGAGAGCAAATAGTAGGAACAGTTTGATTGGCTGAAGAATTAGAACACACTTGCAATGTTCAGGGTTCGTTTGGAGAAAAGAACGTTTAGAGAAATGCAGGCTACCCACTTGTTGACATTTCTGCTTACACCCTGGTATGGTAAGAATGTAAAAAATTTTATAATTATGAACAAAATGAAACTGACCCCAGACAAGACAGAGGTGCTGCTGGTTGGTTAAAAGGGAGAACAAGGGATAGGGGTGCAACCTGTACCGGATGGGGTCACCCTCCAATTGAAAAAAGAGGAACGCAGCTTGGTGGTGCTCTTGGACTCATCCTTGAGCCTAGATGCCCAGGTCACAGAAGTGGCCTGGAGTGCATTTGCACAATTAAAACTAGTATGCAAGTTACACCCATTCCTTGGCCGTGGTGACACATGTCCTAGTGACGTCCTGGCTGGACTACTGTAATGTGCTCTATGTGGGAAACTTCAACAGGTCCAAAACGCAGCAGCCAGACTGCTGACTGGGGCAGGGTACAGAGATCACAATACACCCATATTAAGGCAGCTCCAGTGGCTACCAATCAGCTATTGAGCACAATTCAAAGTGCTAACCTTGGCCTACAAAGCACAAAATGGCCTGGGTCCTAGCTACCTCAAAGATCAAATCTCACAGTATGAACTGACTCAGGTGTTAAAGTCATCAGGAGAGGCCCTTCTCTTCATCCCACCACCCTCACAGGTACATCTCGTGGGAACACGTGAAAGGGCCTTCTCAACTGCTGCGCCCAGACTCTGGAACTCCCTCCCACTAGAGGCCAGGACTGCCCCTTCTCTGATGTCTTTCCAGAAACAGGCAAAGACCTTTCTCTTCAGGCAAGCTTTCCCTGAATGGTGGACTACCTGTTATGTGTCTTTCATGTGAATCTATACGATCACATAGACTTTGTGTTTATAACCACTTATAAACTTGTGCAATTACTTTGACGCTATTTTTTCAATGTTAGTTTCCATCACTCATAACATTTACATGGAATTTTGCTCTTTTTAACTGCTTATGTTCTCTTGTATCTTTGATATAATGTTGTCTTTTAAAGCTGTAAGATATCCCTCAATTCACTGTTCTCAATACTTGAACATGTCTTAATTGTACTGGACTCTATATTATCCCTTATTAAAGGGATTAATGAGGCCCTCATTACTGTAAGCTGCCTTGAGTCCAAGGCAGGATAAAAATACAATAAAATAAATAATGAATAAATAAAACTCAAGGGCCTTCACACTTACCAAAGGTTTCTTTGGCTAACTCAAGGTCTGCCTCTTCTTGTAATTTCTGAAGTCGTAGTTTATCTGCTAACTGTTCTTCTGGTGTAAGTTCTTTAGATTCTTCTGATGCCTCTAGCTTAAAATATAAAATCAGGTTCAGTGACAACAACCAACATTCACTCTTATCTCAATACTAAACTACAATTGAGGTAATAAATAGCTAACAGAAAAAGAGCCACCCAACAAGATATTAATGTGTCTCATTCTAATGTTCATACATAAATAGTAATGTCTTGATGGAAATCTCATGAATGTGAAAGAGCACGCACAACTTCCACAAATGAGATAAAGAACGCCTGCTTTATACTAAATCGATGCAACAACAGTGGAAGCAAAAGTACTACAGTAGTCCCACGCCACATCACACTTCATATATTGCGGTCCTGGTATGTCACAGATTTACCAGGTCACAGGTGTGGCTGGCAGCGGGCAGCGCTGGGCCCAGGGCAACCTCCAGAGGCCCAGTGCAGACCCCTTGCATGGCCTGGAAATCACTTCCAGTTTACCAGAAGCAACTTCCGGTTTTCCGGAAGCCACTTCTGTGCCCTGTACAGGTCTGGGAAGACTGGGGGAGGCCCGTTCCAGGCAGCACAGGCCTGGGGTGAGTACAGGAGGCCCCACACAGGTCTGCTGGTCCCAGACCGACGCTCAGATCAAGATATCAGCATTTCGCCAGTTTTCCTTTATTATGGGTGGGTTGAAAAACTAACCCCTGTGATCAACGGGGGATCACTGTAACAGCCTTTCTTAGAGAAGTTGGTAAATGATTCCTATCTAACTTTACACAATCATCTCTATATGGCTAGAGGCAGCTGTTCTATGTTGCAATTGATTTAAATCTGCAACACGTGAAAAAAAAAACCCTGCAGGACAGCATGTTACAGTCCTAAAACATCCAGACAGCATGCTGTGCAGTTTAAGCTAACTTTGAGCACTAGAAAAAGGATCCCCACCTGATACCCCAAATAGGACACCTGTAACCAGCTGTGTACACTCATTCCTTAGTAAGTTGTGATCAGGAAAACTACATGCCTGATTCTGTAAGATGCCTAGTGTTTCTTAGCACACAAAACAGAAGCAGTTCTTGCATCTCTACTCAAAAAAGCCTTACCCTTTTTTTAATCTCTTCTTGCTTTTTCTTCTGAATTTTTTCCCTCTCTTTGATTTTTTCTGCTATTTTCTTCTTTTCTGAAACTTTGGGTTCTGTGAATAGTGCATAATGTTACTTTTAAAATAAATATTTTGAGGACTTGAGAACAGCTACTGCATAGAGAGTTGTGTATCGCCTTAAAAACAAAGCTTTCTTGGACTCTAGCCTTTTTTTCCCCCAGATGTAACACAGGCCTTAGAACCTTTGCCCTCCCCCTGCAAGTGGCATTAGATTACCCAAGCCACAACCAACATTCAACTGTTGAATAAAAAGAGGTGTAGGTTTCCCATACCTGGGTTTACCTCCGCTTCCTTTTCCTCTTCCTCCTCTTCATCATCCCAGTTATCCTGGCACACAAAAGGAAGCAGTGTAAGTAAAAAAATGTAACACACGCCTGGCAAACGGTTCAGTGGCAAAAACTATGGGCTGCCTTTCATGTCTGATCTTTGCAAATGAAATGAATCAGAGATCATGACACTTAAAAGTAGACAACTGCATTTAATCTATTTCAGATTACTGTAGCTTTTGCAAGAAAAGCAGGAAGAGGGAATGTTTGCATGCAATTTATCTTATTACTATACACCTTACAAGGGATTCTCAGTTATGACTACATCCAGCAAACTGAGTAAATCAACTCAAATGTTCACTGAGTTGATGAGGGTTTGTAGGAAAAAAAAAACCCGGGTTACCATTTTTTCCTATCGAAAAGCCCAGGTTATGAAAATATTCTGAAAGGCTTTCATTCCCAGGATGCACTGTGTCTCATTCAGATCTGGGTTACAAAAATTTCCAGTTTATGAAGCATCACAGGGAATGAATTAATTTCGTAACCCAGGATAACACTGTATAGAGCAAAACCTTGGATTATGAGTATCTTGGTCTAAAATGTTTTGCAAGACGAGCAAACATTTCTAATTACCTTTTGAACAAGCAACGTCTTGCAATAAAGCACTGGAGCAAGTCACATGATCACAAGTGAGCCAATGGTGCTTCTCTCCCCGCCCTATTGGATTGTGGGTGATTATCTGGATATTTTTCGTGACAGTTATATTTTTCTTTAATTTGTTTTCAACATCCTTATTTTTCAAACCAGTTCTAGTTATGGGGCAGCTAGTCAAGTGTGTATATGGCTACACATTGCATGCTATTATTATTGTTCTAGAGTAAAATCCAGTTGTTAGTCCCAAGAAGAGTAGATTCCACAGTGACATACATAAACCATGGTGTGGGCATGGACTTCTAGCCAATTTCTTTTGTGAGTTTTGGCATTTTGTGTGAACAGTATGTGGTCTTTGGGATCCCAGAATAAATCATCTGAGTTACCATTATTTCTTATGGGAAAATTTGCTTTGGTAGTCAAGTGTTCTGGTTTATAAGCATGTTTCCAGAATGGATTACAGTGGTGCCTCTACTTATGAGTTTAATCTGTTCCAAATCCATGCTCTTATGTTGAACAACTCTTAAGTAGGGCAGCTGTATCTAAAAAATTGAAAAATAAATACTGTAAATAAAACATTGAAAAAATAAAAAATATATTAGAGCGGACCACATCTAAAATTTGTAAGGCAGCAGTTAAAACGACAATGGTTTTTTGCTCGTAAGTAGAGGCACCACTGTATGCCTGTAAACCAAGGTATCACTGTGTGTGTCTGTGTTGCGTCGTTACAGTCTTGACTGACTCTTTGTGACCCCATGTGCATGGAGTTTGCTTGACAGGAATACTGGAGTGGTTTGCCAGTTCATACTCCAGGCGCCTACAGCACCTGGTATTCCCTGGTGGTCGCCCATCCAAGTACTAACCAGGGCCGCCCCTGCTTAGCTTCTTAAATCAGGTGAGATCAGATGTGCTTAGGGCATCTAGGCACCTCTGGTATTACTGTAGTGGCTGCAAACAGACTCTATATCAGTGATGACGAGCCTTTTAGAGACCAAGTGCCCAAACTGTGATTCAAAACGCACTAATTTTTCACAAAATGCCAGTTTAACCTGAATACAGGTGGCTGTGAAGGGGCAATGTTGGGTGCCCACAGAATGGGCTCCGAGTGCAACCTTTGGCACCCATGCCATAGGTTCACCAATACTGCTCTATATTATACAGTATATACCTTTTCTGCCCTGAGACACCACCGGTATGAAACTTAAAGGTTAATAATCCTTTAACTTCCAGACTACACAAACCACCACAAAAATCACTGGAAGAGAGGAACTGGAATTATCAGGTCAAAAGCACTTTGAACACCCAGGAAGATCACACCTCCAGCATACTACAGCTACCTTTTTCTACCGTATCACAACCTGCCCTTATGCACCTGGCATTTGTGGCCAGGAAGAACAAACAAACTAGAATCATAAGAGTTGGAAGAGACCTCAAGGGCCATCCAGTCCAACCTCCTGCCATGCAGGAACCCCCATCACAATATTTCCGACAGATGGCCATCCAGCCTCTGCTTAAAAACCTCCAAAGGAGACTCCACTACCCTTCGTGGCAGCATATTTCACTGCAGGACAGCTCTAAGCATCTTGAAGTTCTTCTAGTTTTTAGACTTCCTCCAAGAAGTTTTCATCTACTGGAGATGAAGAAATGGCTATTAGAAACCTGGTTTTTAAAACAGCAACAAATTCTATGACACTTTTGAGACAGATTTACCACAGCAGTAGTTTTTATGGAAGCGTTGTTTTACTTCCTTTGATGGCTGGGATGCTGGAGGCTCAGAAACCCTCACAGAACCAGTCTAGCAAGCTATCTCCAATTATCTAAACCAAACTTATTTTCATCATCATCATCATCATAAATCCAGAAAGTCAAGGATACACAAACCACTGTAAGACCAGCAATCATATAAGACTCAGCTGACTGGGTAGCATCTTTCTCTGACTAGTAAGCTTCACGAATATTGCCTCTTGCTCATTTACGCCTGAAAGAATACACATAATTTTCTCCAGATATGCCCAGTATGAAGCACACAAACTGAATAAAGACTTCTTATATCACACATTTAACATCAGCAGAAGAGAAAGGCATACAACCTGTCAACCAGGACTAACAGGAACTGGAGTCCAGGGACATATGGAATTCCTGCCCACACTTGATCTAAAATAAACTGTCATGAGGGAAGGAAGAGTGCCTCTCTTGGTTAGATGCATTTTTTTCCTGTTGGTTCAGCAGGAATCCTACAAACAGCCAAACGCTACATGAGAAACATCAACGCCCAGGATTTATAAGACCATGGCAGAACACGTGCTCAAACTCCAACTCCTTGTTCATTTGTATTCTTGTCACTCAAAGAAAAAGGCACAATTCAACAGCTGAAAAATTGAGACTGCTGACAATTATACTCTCATTCTAAAAAAAAATTCAACAAGAAACAAATATGTGAGCTTTTGAATGAATCATAAGAGGAATACTGAATTGAACTTTACTCATCTTTCATCACAAATAACAGTTCTCAAAAAAGAGCTCCAGTGACAGAAATGGACTATTCGACTACCCCCTGAAAATAGTTCCAGACTGCGTCAACAGTCACAAAATAGCAAGATTTCAGGAGGGAACCAATGAACATCCTCCATTCAGCTCTTTGAAGTTGAAGTATATTCTTTGCCAGTCCTCTCAGCCACTACACATTCCCTGTAAATTCTCCTAACCAAGCCCCAATCACAAGAACAGTGCTACACAAAGAATACACTTTGTACCTTTTGCTTCTGAAAAATATATTTAAAAGATAAACCCACAAGGGTTAGTGTGTCCTTCTTTCTGAAAGAACTAAATAACCCTATTTATCAACTTGAATTATACTTTAAGTCTGTCAGATTCTCATGCCAGAATCAATTTACAGGCCCAAACTATGTTCAAAGATGTCTGCTTAGCTTACTTAAATTACACACTGATGGTACCTGATGTGGCTGTCCCCCTACCCCCAATCCCAAAGTGCTAGTTGCCTAGTTAAAAAAAAAAAACAGACAGCAAATGGCTACCAACAAGTCACTGGATAACAATGTCTCCTGCCTCCCTTTATACCGATTCTCACATAGGCAGCTACATCCTTACCCACAAAAGTGAAGGAGCTGGGCACCGCAGGTGAGACAAACAGGGGTAACAGATAAAAGTCAGGGGCAGAATTCAGGTTTCTGTAGAAATATACTGAACTGTATTTCTGTAGAAATATACTGTATTTCTGTAGAAGTATACTAGAAAGTATATTGTCCATCATTACTGTAAGCCGCCTTGGGTCCTTTTCCAAGGAGAAAGGTGGGATAAAAATGCACATAAATAAATAAAAATAGAAGCCTCACTCCCTGATGAGGTGTCCTGTCCCTCCAGAACCACTAATGGGGAGCCGGGTCCCTGTGCTATGATTGCACTGCCTGCTCTCCCACCTGTTCCTCTGAGAAAACAAGGGGCATGTCAAAGAAGGGCGCAGGGACCAACAAAAACAGGCCCTTGACTCGTGCACTCGCTCTCCTGCCCGGAGTCTGTCAAGTGGAAGAGGCGCTTCTTCGGGAGGTCATCACCACCACACCACCCCGCCCAACACATCAGCGTCCCTGACAGGGGTGGATCAACCATTAAGCACAATAGGCACGTGCTTAAGGGCATCAAGGGAAGAGGGAGCACCACAGAAAATGTCCTATATGGCCGAATTTAACAGGGTCCATGGGCCATATGGTGCAATACTGCAAACGGCGCAGCTGAACCAGGCTCTGCGAAAAGGGACGCCACAATAAATGAAACTACAGTGGTGCCTGGTATAAAGGAATTAATTCATTCCAAATGAAATCCTGCTAAGCACATTTTCCTTTAAACAAATTCCCCACAGGAATGCATTGAAAACGGAGTCACCCCTAATCGGGACCATTTTTATGTTGTACAGATTCACCCTTCTGTTAAGCAAATTTCCCATATGTCTGGAATTTTTTTATGCCGTACAGATTTTATGTTATACAAACTGTTTATTCTACGAGGGTCAAGGTATAAATACAGTCAGCTTCTACTGTAATCCTCTATGTAATCCCCTTAAATTATAGATATTCGGATACGTGTGATTGCCATGCGGCTTTTATTGTATTTGTACTGTATATAGACATAATGGCCATTGGCTACAATAAAAACTACTGCTGCTGCTAAATGAGGAATAAAAATATTTAAATATACCAGGGTCCACGGTATTGCATACAGGCATCTCTAAGGCGCGGAGGCGAGCGGTGGACAAGGGGGTCCCTTCCGAGGGTGTGTGTGTGTGTGTGTGTGTGTGTGTGTCCAAGGCGCAACCACCCCCTCCCGCTCCCCAGCCCCTACCCCTACCCCTCGACCGGGTGGGTGCCTGCTGGGCCTCGCTTCGAAGTGGGGGGGGGAGGGGAGGGGAGGGGGAAAGCGAATCCGAAGCAGACACGCCACGGCTGGGCAAAGGAGGCGGCACGAGGACTCTCCCCACCCCGTCTCAAAAACCATGGCGGCGGCGCCACCCCGCACCCCCGTCAGGATTGATTGATTAATTAATTAATTAGTACACTTTTATACCGCTCCTTTTTCCAGAGTGGGACTCAGAGACACCCTCTCTTCTCCCCCCCCCCCCGCGTCCCGCTTTCCTGAAGGGCCGCCGAGGCCGCCCACGAAGGAAGGCCCATCATACCCGGGTCGTGCCTGCTCGCCCTCCCTCCCTCCCTCCCTCCCTGGGCTCGGCTCGGCCCTGGCTTTGCCCACCTTGACATCGCCTTCCTCCTCCTGGTCCTCGTCGGCCCAGCGGTGCGCGGCCACCCCCGTCGGCGTGAGGAGGAGGCGCTTGGCCAGCGGGTCGGGCGCCTCGAAAGTAGTGTCCACGTCTGCGGAGGAGGAGAAGGAGAGAAAGCGGGGAGTCAGCGGTGGAGGTCGGTCCGGAGCGGAGAGAAAGAAAGAGAGGGAGGAGGAGGAGGAAGAAGGAGAAGAAGAGCGCAGGCCTTACTTACCCCAAGAGTCCGCCTCGGCCGCCATCTTGCTCGCCGTCCCCTCAGGCCAGTCGAGAAAGGAGGAGGGGAAAGGGGAGCCGCGCGGGGCATGCCGGGGAATGTGCGGGGCAGACGTCACGGGGGGAGGGAGGGGCTTCTTGACGCCTTTCCTTTTTTTTTTTTTCAAATCGCGCGCGTAGAGGAAGGAAGTTTGGACGGACCGTGCCCGCGGGCGCCACCTTCCGGCCCCTAGCGGATGTTCCCGGAACAGGTACAGGTTCCGGCCCCGCGGTTTGTTTGGGTCGTTTGCGGCGACTTCAGACAAGTCAAGGGGTGTAAGTAAGCGTGCAAGAAAAGCCATTGCGTGCCGGCACGGGTGGGATTCGCCGTGGGAATCCAGCAGGCAAGCGGCTCTCGGGTGCACGGGCGGTTGTCCCGGCTGCTGTCTTCAGCCGATCTGGAGCCAAACCGGAGCGGGTTTTTCCTTGCGCTCAACAAAATAAGGCGGCTGGTGGGGCTTTCGGGTGTTGGTGTTGGGGTGTTGGTTGGTTTAGGGGGAGCCCCCCAGGAGAGCGGCGAGGGGGTCCCTCCTGGCGGGGACCGAAGCGAAGGGGGAAAAGGAGCATTTTCCGTGCCCGTCGCTGCTGGGAGGAACTTGGCCGTTTCTAGGCGGCGAGGCAAGGTCACGGCTTGTGGGCATGTTTGTTTATTTTGTTTACAGTGGACCCTTGTATAACAATCAGCTTGTATAACATAAAATTTGTACAACATACAAAATTCCGGAGATAGGAAAAATTTGCTTAACATAATCGCCTACGGGGAGAATCCGTACAACACAAAAATGGGATCACTGTTTTCAATGCATTCCTGTGGGAATTTGTATAAAGGAAAAATTGCTTAACATAATTTCATTTGGAACGAATTAATTCCTTTATACAAGGTACCACTGTATTTGACTTTTATACCGCCCATCTAGCCCTAGGGCAGTGATGGCGAACTTTTTAGAGACCGAGTGCCCAAACTGTGATTCAAAACCCACTAATTTGCAACATAAAATAGCAAAATAACAAAGTAAGACATTTTTTTAAAAATTCAAAATACATATGGAGGGAGGGGGAGAAAGGCGCTCCTAGCTCCCAGGCAGAATTGCCCCTTCTGCTGGGATGCCACGGCCCCGGGGGGGGGCTGTTTGCAGAGACCCCTGGGCGCTTTCCCAGTACGGCTGGGCGGACTGGTCCCGTTTCCTTTTGCGCTCTCCACACCGACGGGGCAGGATTTCTTCTTTAGTGGATTACCTTGGTAGTTGTGGGCAATGCCATTTAGAACAGTTATGGGAACATGAAATCTGTGTCATTGCATTTTTAAGGCATTATAGGCCATTTCCTGCTGTTGTCCGTGATTAAGAACAGTTCTGATAGTACCTGTAATATGGTTTTCAAGGGTCCAGGATGAACCCCAATGTTTGTAATCACTTAGGTTTCTCCTTGTTTACAAAATCTAGAATTTTCACATCTGGAAGCAGCTGCCACACAAGATGTGTGACAGCCTCTTATCATAACAGCCACTAGCAAGGACATATGGGGATACTGGTGTAAACTGGGAGATCCCCTTCCCAAAAGTGATCTAACACTGACCGGTTTGGATTCAACCCTGAGAGGAAGCATTCCATTATATTTTTTGTTGTCACTCACGGGTGAGAATGCCAATCAAACTGCATACTGAAATAGAAGTAAAAAGGAGCAATATACTAACTGTACTGGGGATAGAGACCTTGTGGCTGATCCAAGATGTTGATGGACCATCACTCTAATAATCCCTTCTCTTTGGCTGTGTTAGCTGGGAATTACGGAGGGCCATAGTCTAATCCAACTAATGTATTGAATTGGTGTTTATAAGCATGTAACAAGTCATGCCAGTTTTTAATAGGGCTAGAAAGTATGAAGCTTGGAGATTGATTCTTCAATGTGCCTCCTGGCAGAAGGGTTAAGATCATGTAGCACTGAGCAAGCTGTGCAGTCCCATGGTATCCCCAGAAGAACTAAGTAGTAAAGCAGTTCTGAGTATTCTCGACCTAGAAAGCCTAAAGGGTTGTCTTATGTTACAATCAACTTGATGAAACATTCTTAGTAGCAAAGAAACTGTGAACTAGAAATAAAACACAGAAAAACTAATAAGCTCCCTAGAAAATAACAGTCTGATCTGATCCAGCTGGGTTTAAAGATGTTCGTACTATGACTAGCAACAACTGATCCCTCGAACTCCTGTGGATGACACAGCTTATTTTGCAAAATGAAGAGTTCAGTATTATCAAAGAGATTAAATTAGAAGCTAAGTGGCTTAGGAACTAATATGGAATACAAAATTAAAGACACGCAAAGTTATATCATTCAGAAAGCTTAATTTGGTGGAAGTGTCAATTTGATGTAGGCTTTGCAGTTGGCCAGAAAATCAGACTGCATCCATTGCTGAGGGTAAATATGGTATCCCAAAGTTCTGTGATTACAGCAGTAGCTCTGGTTTACAAGGCTGACACATGATGAAAACTGGATCAGACAACAGACAGCAAACACAGACAAGCCACTTTTAGCCATAGTTTGCTTGTATTTGGAAAGACAAAACATGAGTTGCCATTGTTTGAATGAAACTCACGGATTTGATCTACGGTAGGTGTTTATCCCATCACTGGTAGCATCCCCTTAAGCAGCACCGAGCTCTGTTTGCTTCACTGTTTCACTAAGCCCTCCACAGAGGTACTTTTCAGTAGTGATTATAAGTGCTGGCAACGTGAGGAGTGAAAAAACAAAAATGGTGTTTTGCTCCATTCTGCCAGTGCAGGTACTCTTACTGGTTGCAAAATCTCCCACAGATGGAAAGAGCCCTTCAGTGTGGTAGAGGCCGATATCTGATCCATCCATGGATCTCAGCTTTTCTGGGAAGCTGTTCTTTTACTTTAACAGGAAAAACACTACATCATGTGTCTTATAAGCCACTGCACTTGAAGAAAGTAGAAGAAAGTGTTATGATTTTCTACACAAACAAGTTGTAGAAATCCTGGATAACTGGAGGTATTTTATTATACAAATAAGTTACATTATGTATAAAATCCATATGTGATTCTTCACAGAATGGCTGATTTTCACTAATGTTAAAAAGACCCCTCATTCATTTGACTTCTTTCCATGCAACCCTCCACTCCAAATCCTGACATCTTAGAATCAAAGGACATTTGCAGCCATCAAACATGCATTTTTTTTTTTACATTTCCATGGAAAATGCGTAATAAGAATCAGACTTGCACCAAATTACAAAATGATACTTTAATATGTATTTACAGAGCAGCCTGCAAAGGTTGATTTGGTTGTCCTAGATATTTCTGTAACTTTCCACACATTTCTAATAATCCAGGAGTAACCCAGAATCCAAGAACATAAAAGGCCACATTCTCGTGTTCCTTTCAAATACATATGTTGTTAATATGCACTGTATCAACTCTGCAATGTTTTTTCTATGAAAATACATGAATGGTTTAAAAAGGTACTCAAAAAAGACGCTGTAGTTTTCCTTCGAGTTGCAGAAAAACGTCCATCGGTTTTATTTAGGGGATACTATGTTGGGTTTATTTTTCTGGGGACCAGAAAATAATCTCTTAAACGCAGCATTAACAAAGGTCCATGGTATTATGGAATTTCAAGAGAAATCTAGATAACCACCTGGCAGATATCCTTTGATTTGTATTCCGGCATTGAGCAGGGGGTTGGACTTGATGGCCTCTGAAGTCAGGTCCCTTCTGACTTCATTATTCTGCCAAGCTGAAGAAACTCAGCACAAGGTGGTGGATTTATATATCCCGTAATACTAGCTTTTCTACTCAAAACGTATGCTGTCAGTTACTCTGTGGTTCTGAAATCTGGCTGTGGGGCCAGAGTTTGGGAGTTTGACTCCTCCCTGGACCTCCTTTGATCTTGATGATCCATAGCAGGCATGTCCAAACTTCAGCCCTCCTGATGTTTTGGACCACAACTCCCAGAATTCCAAGCTTGTATTTCTAATGGCAAAGGACTGTGGGAGCTGTGCTCCAAAAACATCTGGAGGGCCGAAATTTGGACATGCCTGATCCACAGGGTCCCTTCCAGCACTGCAGTTCTGAAATGATGGCAGTGATTTAATTAGGAATCAAGAAATATTATTGACTAATTTTATCTTTTCAAAGCAAAAAGGAAATGATACTCGGTTAGAATCTTGGTGGCATCATACATGGTAAACCAGAAATCACACAAGCAGCAGATACAATCCTGCTGACTGTCTATTGCAGACTTGGAGATGCTTGGGTGGAACACGCCCCTTGAATTTAAGGTGGCTCAAAACGGGACTTGTGCCATTTAACAACAGGTAGTCAAGAACTGGGACCTATTCCTCTCAATAATGGTAATGGAGCTCTTTTTTTTCCAAAGGCATATGAAGGAAATGTCCAAACATAGCATTTCAAAATCAGTTATTAGCAAAACAGGAAAGGAGTTACAGGGATCACTTCTATGCAAACTCTCTCTCTCTCTCTCTCTCTCTCTCTCTCTCTCTCTCTCTCTCTC
>JAHTLZ010000252.1:7043619-7061892 GCA_023846285.1 Phrynocephalus versicolor | reverse complement strand
GTTATAACAAACAGCTTGTATAACATAAAATTTGTACAACATAAAAATTCCGGAGATTGGGGAAATTTGCTTAACATAATTGCCTATGGGGAGAATCCGTACAACATAAAAATGGGATCACTCTGTTTTCAATGCATTCCTATGGGAATTTGTATAAAGGAAAATTTGCTTAACATAATTTCATTTGGAATGAATTAATTCCTTTAGACAAGGTACGACTGTGTGTGTATACACACACACACACACACACACACACACACACACACACACACACACACACATACTTCAGGCCTGACCATCAGTAGCCAATAGGATTCTGGTCATTGACTGGATTTGTGCAAAATGATTAGACAAAATTCTGGAGAATTCTCAAGCGAGCAGGCTAGCACATATTGACCAATTACTCTTGCTTGTTTCCTTCCTACTAGTAAATGAGTTTACAACAGCTGGAGGGAAAAAATAGCATTATGTCCAAATCCCCATTTTTGGATTGTTAATTCTCCCAGCACACTGGAATTTAATGCCAAGTTTTAAAATCTAGCATATAATGTCTTGCTTTTTTTGGTGAGGAACAAGCCATGAATTATGTTCCATATGTTCCTGCTGCTGAAAGGAAACAAGCTAAAGCAGTCAAGTTCTGCTAGTGAACGAGAAAACCTGACTCCCCAGAATTCGGGCTCATTTTGTGATATGCTTAACTATTTCTATGCAGAATGTTTTGTACACAGTAGACTTTTCCCCTAAAACATTCAGGGAAGTATTTAGATTTTATCTCTAATTTTAGTCCACAGGGTCATATATTCAGTTATTCACAACTTGACTATGTACAGTCAATAAAACCCATTATGCCATAAACTTCTGCTAATTGTCATCTTATTTTGTTTCCTTAATGTATTCAACTTGGGACTTTGGCAAAATAGACCATGAGAAGATTCGCATAATATGCAGCTTATACGGGACTTCTTTTGGAGAAGTACTAGAAGTATGAGATTTCTTTTGGAGAAGTATTAGACGTTGAGATAGTCAAATTCTGTACCAGCTACGCACTGCCAGTGGGTTTTTATAAGCCCAATTGGAAGTGTTTATGGTACCTTTCACAGCCCAACAGTGTGGATCCAGATTATTTAAGGCAGCCTATACCTATATAAACATATTTGTACTTTAAGATTGTCTTCAGAGTAATTACTCTCTGGTACACCTTTGGGATAATTAAAACTGGTAGGTAGTTTCAGTGGAATTCCCTCTCTCCTTCTGTTGGAGCTTCTAAGAAGCTTTTGTTTTATTGTATTTTATCTGATTAAATCATTCAGATTAAAGGTGCTGATAATGAAATGGTATTGACAACGTTTATTTGTGGATGTAAGAAGTGTGGCTACAGTAGCATAGTCCGTCCAAGTAAAGAAAGAGAGGTTACCTGCCTGTAACTTGAGTTCTTCAAATGGTCATTCTGTGAAATCACACACATGGATTCTTCTGCGACTGTGCAGAGGCACTTGGAAATTTCCAGAGCTTATTGCTCGTTCCCCTAAGGATCTCCTCATACACACATGTTCCACTCATATTCTCCTCTGTTCCCCAATACGCCTGCCACTCTCAATGGAAGCACAAGACAAAGAAACTACAACATGACATTAGAGGGGAAGTCAGGTGGGAAGTGTGAATTAACAGAATGACCACTTAAAGAACTTGAGTTACAGGTAGGTAACCTCTCTTTTCTCTTCATGGTCTTCTGTGAATACACACATATGAATGCTGACTTACCAAGTGGTGGGCCATCACAGCAAGACATAGGTGAGGGGACGGCTTGACCAAATACATCATCCGACCTGGTATGGGCATCAAGTCTGTAATGTGAGGAGAATGTGGAAGGTGTGGACCACATAGGAGCCTTACATCTATATCTAGTAAGCTAACACCTCTTAGGAAGGCAATGGAGGTGGCGAGTGCTCTGGTACAGCAGGGAGAGGAATAAGGGCTAAATTATAAGCCAACCTTATAGCTGCCATGAGAGCTGACAATCTGTTGGATTTCTTGAAATAAGTCATTCTAGACACATAGAAGGCCAAAGTTCGTCTAACATCTAGGGAAAAGAGAGATCAGTCCAAGTCAGCCAGAAAGAAAGTAGGTAAGGATATGGGTTGCTTAATGTGGATGTCCGTTACTGTCTTAGGCAAGAACTAGACATCTGGATAAAGTGTTACTTTGTTAGAATGAAATTGGAAGAAAGGAGAGTCAACATTAAGGGCAGCAATTTCACTGGCCCAACAGGCAGAGGTGATGGCCACCAGAAAGATGGTTTTGAGAGAGAAACAGATGCAAGCGGATCAAATGGTTTTCGAGACGGTCGCTGCAGAACTAGCTGGAGTGACCATTGAGAAGCAATTTGTGATGATCAAGGGTGAATATTTCTCAGGCTGGATTTTTTAAAAGAGTTAGGTAATGAAAAAATAGGGCAGATGCAGATTCTGGGGGCTGTTTAGCCTCTATCACAGCTATCTAGACTTTCAGAGCAGAGTGGGAAAGGCCACGATGAAAAATATGGAGAAGGCAAGGAGGCCCTCTAATGAGGTTGGGGATAAAGCTGGCCCCTCTTTTGGTCTCAACCTTGATGGCGAGTGTACAGTGTTGTTGAAGAGGATTTTTTCCTTTTCTTATCAGTGGAAGACTTGGAGCTGGATTTCAAAGTTGACTTTGGCGTTGAGGTCAATTTATATGAGGAGAGGCTTTTTGATGCAGATGATGGTGTCGGAATTTTTGTTTGAGAAGATGATATGAGAGATAAGTTGTAAGACTGAGGAGCCAATGTTGGTTCGATTTGAGGGTAATGCAATTTCTCCCAAATAATAGAAGGTAGTCTAAGTCTTAAACCCTGCATAGTTAAATGTTTACAGTCCTGGTAAAATGATGAGATTCACAAAGAGAGAACAGGCATTGGGAATGTCCATCTGTCAATGGAATGTTATTATTGCAGGCTGAACAATGCTTAAACGGGCTAGAGGAGGCCACAAAATGGTGGGAATGGACAATGGCACACAGGCAGTTTTTTTTAAAGTCTCTTTTAAAACTCACAAGGATGGAGGTCCAAGAGAAAGAAAAGTAGAAATGATGGTAGATTTATAATATATTTTCCAGATAAATATAGCTTTGAGCAAACAGCTCTGAGTAGCTCTAGTGGCAGCCAAAACAACAACAAAAACAACAACCTGAGAACGCAGGTGGAGTATGTGCATATGAGGAAGTCCTTAGGTGAATAAGCAATAAGCTCTGAAAAGTTTTAAGTGGCTCTGCGCAGGTGCAGAAGAACATATATGTGTGCATTCTCAGAAGACCATGAAGAAATAGGCCTTATTGTTAGTCTCAAAGGACTCCGTAGGCTTTCCTGCAATAGACTGACATGACCACCTTCTTGATGACATTTAAGTATTTATGTTACTGGAGACATATGGCAAAGGTGTATAAAAGGAAGCATCATGTGGATAAGGCCAGCAGGGAAAAGTTGTTCTGCTTCTTTCAAAATACTAGAACCCCGAGTTGCTCATGAAAGCAGAATGATAGAAAATTTCTGGGCAGTATGAAGTACATATTCACACAGTGCAAGTTCAAATAACAGACTTTTGGGGGCCTAGATATTTGAAGGAGCACCTTTTCCTATTCCTGTTTTGAGCCACTTCACACAGCAGTGATGAGGAACAGCTGCCATGCCAACAAGCAAACGAAACATAGAGACTGGGGAAGTACAGCTTCAATAGGGAAGATATTTTGAAAGGGGGAATAAGCAACGTTGATGGGATCCTTCGCGAGGGTGGGAATGGATGGGATAGCACTAAATATGTAATTCCAGGAGGGGCTGCTTCCTGATGTATCTTCCCAATAATAGCCCTGTAAAATGAGACATGGCTACTGAGTGTATGGGTATAGTTACTACTCCTGGTAAGTATTTACTGCTTCCATTTTTTAGAGGTAGGAGCCAGAATCCTATTGGTGCTTGTATAAGGTGTTAGTAATTTGCCATGGATAATTGTGGGTAACCGATGAAGTGTCAGGCCATATCTCAACCATATCCCTGGTCATACATTCATTGCACATCTGAGAGGTATCCTGGCAACTCATCAATCTGACACGGAAAATTATAAAACTCCTATGCAAACACCAGCAGAATTCTGGCCACTATCTGATCCAGCATGTTTATTCCTGTGATTTTGTCAATATGTGAAAAATTGTGTGTATAGTGTGTTAGAACAATTAAAGGGGGTGTAGAAAAAGCATGAACATGAAAATGATTTTAAAAATGAGCCTTGAACAACAATTTACCAAAGTCATTAGTTAACAATTTGCTAGGCTTCCAGTCTAGCAAGGTACTAACATTCCTGACTGCTAAACATGTTTTACAAATGATGAAATGTAAACAAAAGAGAGAATTCAAAGTGTGTTGAATTAAGTAGAATATATCTATGATGCAGTGTCTTAATAAGACTAGAGATGAGTACTGTATCTTACATCCTCTGTAATTACAGCACTTTGGTTTGACAGGACCCTGGTGCATCTTTTATGTTACAGGTGTTTTGGCTAAGCTTTGCAACATTTTATTCAGAATAATTATGTTTATCATAGTGCCAGACTCTGAGTCAAGCCCTTTAGAATTACAATAGGTGCAGCAACATTTTTTTCCTTAACGCTTCAGACCTAAATATAGGTTCTACTTCCCTAAATGCAGGGAAGTAAAACACATGTACAGTACTTTCAGCTCTTCAGCACAAGAATACAACACACTGGGCCACATGACACTGAACTACACCCAGAGGATATCAACAACTCATACAACAACAACAGAAAGAGTACTGTAGCAGCAGATGAGGACAAAATAGATTTTCCTTCACAGATTCAAAGAGTCTTGGGTCAGAAGTAGAAAACCTGTTTGCATTTTTATATGATTAATTTTACTTTATGTATACTTTTAAGAAGCACGGTAAATGTTTTAGAGTTTTGTTTTGCCTTTATTGTTGAAAGCACAGCCTGAGAAGTAGCAGATAGACTATGCCTGAGGCCGCCACCTCTGTTGAGGGAGGGGTTTTCAATGCTCACACAAATGAGAGAGGAGTCAGGGAAGCCATTCATGTGAGCATTGAAAACCCCTCCCTCAACAGAAGTGGCAGCCTCAGGCATAGTCTCTCTGCTACTTCTCAGGGTGTGCTTTCCAAAGCATCCAGACAAATCAAAAAGCCTTCACCACCAAGGCCATAGCTAACGACCCATACTTTATGGGTTTCAGCAGCTTAGGCCATTGTTCACCTTAAGACTATGGATACTACTGTCTTCCTAACGAGCCTATTCAGGCCATTGTTCATCTTATGAGCCTAATTCAGACCAGGGTGACAAGAGGACAAAAAAGATGGAGGACTTGCACTAGCTGTATTCAGACTGATGAAGCTGTTTGGATGAGCAGCGAAACGTTTCTAGCTCTCAAAAAGAAGTCCAGTAGCCATGACTCAACTTCCAGATAGAGAAGTTGATGTTTCCTGGAATAATTGCAACAATGAAAAGACCTTGATACTCAGATGAATTTTGACATGATTGGAAATTGTTGTCTAATTTCATTCTGGAATTAACCCTTACTTATCATGAACATAGATTTTTGATTTTTCCATAGAGTTCTATAAAATTCTGTTGGTTTTTTAGTGAGATGTTAAAGGCATCAGACACCCTTAACCTGACAATATTAGAAGCAAAGCAAAGTGTTCTGCTTATATACCACCCCATAGCACTTCAAGCAATCTCTGGGTGGTTTACAATTTAATTATGCAGGCTACACATTGCCCACATAGCAAGCTGGGTACTCATTTTACCGACCTTGGAAGGATAGAAGGCCGAGTCAACCATGAGCCAGCTACCCGGGATAGAACCCCAGGTCGTGAGCACAATTTTAGCTGCAGTTCAGGCATTTAACCACTGCGCCACAAGGCTCCTAAGCAACTAGGAAATACAATAAGTAAATATATAAATAGAATCAGGAGAAAAAACTGTAGGTCCAAAATACAGTCATGGAAATACGTACCAGCTCCACAAGTTTCTCCAGAAAAGGAATCAATTTTAAGAGTTCATTGTCATTTTTATCCATGAACCAGCTCTCTATGGGAATTCCATTTGAAAGCTATAATTTAAAAGGGGGTATAGGGATGGAAAAGAAGTTAAAGTTAGTGTTAGACTTGTTTCAAGAATAATCGGCAAGGTAGTGATAGATGTTGTGAGTTTTTCAGGCTGTTTGGCCGTGTTCTGGAAGTTTTTCTTCCTGATGTTTCGCCAGACTCTGTGGCCAGCATCTTCAGAGGGCAAGGAGCTCAGGGAACTAGAGGTAGTGATACTTTCAAGTCTGTGTTTTCTTTTCAGCCACTCCTACTCGAGCCTTATTGCTTTTAAGTTGGGGTGGGGGGATCAACTGAAGATTTCAGCTGCACATATTGCTTCACCACAGATTGCTGCCACAGTGAACTTACCCAAGGTCTATTTGTGTCACAGGACGATAGGTTGCTTACCTGTGGTTCTTTGAGTGGTCAATTGCAAACTCATGCCATGAGCAATTCTATAGTGGTACCTTGGTTTACGAATTTAATACGTTCTCCTGGATGTTTCGTATTGTGAAAAATTCCTAAACCGAAGCATGCATACGAGTGCTGCTATAAACCTCCCAGGCACAATGCATCCTGGGGAAACTTGCTTCGTACTGCTTTATTTTATTTTTTTTGTAAACAGAGGCATTATTTTCAATGGATTTTCATTCGTAAACCGAAAATCACGTTAACTGAGGTATTTGTAAAACAGGGTACCACTGTATGCCCATTTGTTTATGGTTCATAGAGACAGACCACATAATAGGACAGGCTGTTTACATGTAATTGTGGCACTTGCTGGGGTCATCTGTGAACTCCCACCAAGGGTGCAGAATACCCCATTGTGTGAGGTCACAGCAACTATGAAGAAGGAGGACTTATGTTTTCCCTAAGAAGTATTATGTGCCTTTCCATAAGTGTGCAAACAAAATGCATTACCGATACTCATTTTTTAGAAAGAAAATTCAAAACATGTAGGGGCAAATCTATGAATCTGACCACAATACAGAATTAAAACAACTTCATAACCACAAGTGTCATACCTTTGATTCAACTGCATAATTTTATTATAACATATTCATCAGCACTTACCTAAAATATCCAAGTAAAAGAACAGTGTGGATAAAAATCAATTATTTTTTTAAAAAAATCAAATTGATTTAATTCACAATTTAAATCATTGTTTAAATGCTTTTCGGATTTAAATCATTGGGGGAAATCCTATTACAATTTTATATTGTAATTTAAATCAATTTGATTTAAATCAAATCCACCCTGCTTCTAAACATAATTCACAGTGAAATTTACAATGGATTTAGGACTGTTCAATTCATCTGATGGTCAACATACAATTTTGTTTTCATTTTCCTTTGTAATTCTTGGGAAAATTTAAAAAGGAACTACAGAAATACACTCACCTGATAGGCAAAGGCTTGTGGTGAGTTGTCAATAATGATTGTTTTTGAGAGATCTCTACCAAGGATATTTAAATCTTTTATGTAGTTTCCTTGTACACAAACACAATGCTCGCGGAAAAGTCGATGCCTGCAGTAAGTTAAAAGCATATTCAGATTACCATGGAGAAAAATGTATGTGAGGAAAATGTTTTTCCCTAAATATTTTGTTTTGATAATCTGACTTGTAATAATAAATTTCAAATACAGTCTTATGTTTGATTTTGCTTCGCAACCCAATCAATTATCTAAAACAACACAAGGATTTGTGCATGTTTCTTCAAAATGACAATTTTGACATTTTTACCTATTTACAAAGTGTGTGTTCTGATTAAACAGGAAATAATATACAATGTTTTGCAGTCACCTTACCTGACTAGTTGCTTTTTTGGATCTAGTATATTTAGCAACTTGTCTGCATACACTTTCTTAGAAGCAGTAAAAAGAATTATCTGAAAATGAAGATAAAGCATTATTATTATATTCCCTACACACAGATCCAACTCTATATACTACAGCCAATGAATATCCAGTATGAAATGTATATCCCATAACATATTATATTGCACACCTCATTCTACTGCTATATGTCTGAAGAAGTGGATGTGTCACGAAACGTTACATTAAAATATGAAAGTTAGTCTTTAAAGTGTCACATGTTTTATATCTTTTGTTTTGTTTTTCTTTGATTTTTGCCTGAAAAACTAAAGAATCCAAAATCTAGACAAGTTATTATTACCTCATAGATTTGTGACATGCGTTCTAAGAATTCTCTGAAGAATGGTCTTAATCGCACATAGACCTAGAATGAGAGGGAAAAGTGATTTAAATAAACTGCACACAAATAAAAGCATGTGCTTCAAACGGAAAGAATTCAATATCATCCATTAATAACAAATTTATACCAGTATGTAGTTTTAGAATTGCATATACAAGAAACTACAATGCAGGATATGTAAATGTCTGACTACTCTTGGTATAAATTTGCAGCAAATTTATTACAGTTAGTAAATTATGCAATGCAGTATATTGTACATTATTTGCTATGGCTGACTAATCTGTTATAGTTCCATAAGAGAATCTAATTCGGATCTGGTAAAAATTGTGTAATGCAAGCCTTAGCGCTTTAGGAGAGGATTATTATTTTTTTTTTTTTTGCAATCTAGAATCTTCGGAACAATTCCTGCACAAATCATCCAAAAAGTTAGCACTATAATTGCTTTCTTTATCAGAAACCAAAAAGATTATACTCTTTAATTCTTCTGCCTCTAGAATGGCATTTTCTGTATGCCATCAATTCAAGTGTGTTTTCTTTTCACATAGAGCCACGTCCTAAAAACATGTATTCTTTGGGAGAAACGTTTTGTTTTTTTTTGAAGGGAAAATAGAAAACCTCTCTGAAATAACTGCCAGATGTTAGAATGCAAAATAAAACATTGCATGTTAAAAGCGTCTTCCTCAGATTCTAGACTGGATTCTCCTTCTCAAACCCAATCTTCATGCATGGCGCTGAAGGAATCTAGCAGGAGGGATGAAAATCTAACCTACTATTAGATATGCACTACCAGCCATTCCACTTGTTGTTTTACTGTTATTCAGTACAACTTGACATCCACATAGAATAATAATGTGTTATTTGGTTCTGTGTGTGTGTGTTGTGTCATTACAGTCATGAACAACTCTTCGTGACCCCATGACCATGGAGTTTTCTTGTCAGGAATACTGGAGTGGTTTGCCAGTTCCTACTCCAGGCGCCTACAGCAGCTGGTATTCCTTGATGGTCTCTCATCCAAGTACTAACCAGGGCCGACCCTGCTTAGCTTTTGAAATCAGGCGAGATCGGATGTGCTTAGGGTATCTAGGCAGCTAAAGCCCAACAAAAACCTCTTTTTTGTTTAAGAAAACATATCTTTTCTTTAAGAAAACATATAATGTTAAAGCTGATACCACAATCTAACAGCTAAAGCAAATAATAATACAGTATACATTTTGTGCAACATTTAATTGTATCTAATTTTTATATTTGTAACTTTAAGTATAATTTATTTATTTTGAATATTTTTACCCCACCTTTCTCCTTGGAAAAGGACCCAAGGTGGCTTACAATGATGAGGGACAATATACAGCCCAGAACATTCAAAACATATTCAAGTTAAGAACAGGGGAATTAGAAGCAGCATCTTACAACATTAAAAGGTAACATTAAAGCTACCAAGAACATGCAAAAAGAAAAAGAAATCCATTATTAGGGATGGAAACTAGCATGGAATCAATGGTGTTCTGTTGAGATCAGCCAATGCAATCATACATGGTAATCCATCTAAAAGTCACAAACAGTAATAGGTAGTCAGGGAAGCTGCACTAACTATTATGTGACTTTTAGATGGATTACCATGCATGATTATAAGGAAGAACAAATGAGGAAAAAAGCCAAGAATACATTTTAAAAACTTTAAATTTTAGCTCTAGACAGATACCAATTATATCATTACGATACTAAAACTTTCAGTGCTTTCACATCAAAACTAATGTCCTGATGTTTTTCTGTACATAAGATATGTAATTGTTAACTTCAGGTAAAACAAGAGTAAATGAATGCATACAACACCAGTGTACTAGCTTCTGCCAAAACAAGGATATTTACAGGGCTTCTCCTTTATCAGTTTGCAAATCTTCTCCTCTGGCTTCACACATTAACATGAGAAGTAAGACATCACATTGACATTGGCAAAAGACTGCTTACTGAATGAGCTTCAGAGACAAGCATTTAAGACTGACATACTCTATATTGAAACTGGTACTCAGTAGAGCCAATAATAACTCAGTCAAGTCAATATTTCAGAAAAAGAAAATTGGGATGGGGTGGGGGTGATACACTGTCCAAACACACTTACCATAGTTTGTATGGCTCTGATTCTACTCTTATTGGTTACACTTGGTGGTGCTAGCATAGGTTGCCAGCACCTGGGAGCAAGGGAAGTATTTAGCCCTCTAAAGCATGGGTGAGTGGGGCAGGAGTGGAGTCCCAGACAAACTTGTCAGTTGGGTCAAACTGCTCTATGGGTTGCTGAAGCACTGTGTATAGGCTGCTGCTGGCACATTAAAGGATTTTCGTATCACAGCTGGGGTCCACCAAGGATTGGTACTGTCCCTGCTTTTCATTCTGGTTATGAATGCAGTCCCTCGAGATCTGCAGAATCCAGTGTCCTGGAAACTCCTTTACACTGATGCTGTCATGATTGCATCAGAGGGCAAATCTTGAGTGTCAAGCCCAAGTATGACCGTCTGACAAGATTTGGCCTGCGCCTGAATGTGGGGAAGATGGAATATCTGACAACCGACCCAAATGAATGTGGTATGATCCAGGTCAATAGCATTGACTTACAAAGAACTGAGAAGTTCAAATGCCTTGGTTCCATGATCACAGCCAATGGGAGTTTGAGTTATGAGGTGACTATGAGGATCAACAGTGCCTGGCTAAAATGGTGTACAACATCAATCATCATGTGCAACAAAAAGATCAGCGACCATTTAAAATCAAAGATTTGGTCATTGGCTGCAATGAAGTATTCATTCATTCATTCATTCATTCAAATATCTATTGCAACATTGTGTGAGCCATTGTGCTCTATGGTGCAGAATGCTGGTCGGTAACTAAAGAAACTGAACGTCGCATGGTGTCATGGAGACAAAGATGCTCCGATGGACCTCTGGCCTCACACGAAAAGATCATGTGCGCAATGGCATCCAAGCAAAATATGGCATTGCACCTACTGCTGACAAGATGCGTGAAGCCCAACTGCTTGGGTTTGGACATGTCTTGCATGGCAATGAGGAAACTCTGGCCAAAAAGGGTCTCATCCTGGAGATCAACTGACCCTGATCAAGGGGACAACCAAAACAATGCTGGATGAACACCCTTGGGAATGACATGAAGTTGTCTTGGATTCACCCAGAAATAGGCCACGACCGTACCAAGTGGAAGGCCAAAACAAAAATAGCAGACATCACTAGCACGTGGGACAAATGCTAAGAAGGTACTTCTACAGATAAAGTATACTTGTGCCTCAACCTTTTCCTCTCTGCTTGCCAAGAGAAAACAAAACAAGAACAGTAAAAGATATTTTGAAGGGTATTGTATGTGTGCATTGAAGATCTGAAATTTTGGTGTGCCACTGTTCAAAGAAATACAATACTGCTCTTGGACTGAACTGAGCTTCCTGAGAGGCAACCTTTTTAATTTATTTATTTTAATACAAAAACAACAGAACAAAATACAAACTAAAAATAATACAAAAATGCAAAACGCAAAACAACAGTGCTCCCCTCCACTAGCAGGATCTCTTGAAAAATATTAATCTTTAAGAGGCAACCTTTTCTACCTATAGCCTCTGAATCGCCTCTACTTGGAGACAGCCTTCACTGAAAACAGTGAAGTGTATTTCTTAGATGCTTCTGGAAATGACTGTGTAACATTTATTACTGCAGCTGTTCACCTGCTTCCACTGGTAGAAATATTAATGAACTGCAGACTACCATGTTCCCTCCTAAACATCCTGAAAGAGTGACATTATTGGATGCAAACTTTATACAGTAATCCCCCAATTAATCATGGGGGTTAGGAATCCGATCTGACCCATGATAAAGGGAAATCGGCATTATGCAGGTTGGGAATTGTGGGGGGGGGGGGGAAGTTTGGGGCCTCCTACACTTACCTTAGGCCTGGTGCTGCCCTAAATGGGCCTCCGACAGGCCCCGGAAGCCCATCGGAGGCTCCAGAAGCGGCAGCACCAGAAGTCACTTCCATTTTCCCGGGAAGCCTATTGGGGCCCACACAGGTTGCCCCAGGGGGCTTGCCTTTCGTATACTGTGGTCCCGCGATATACTGGGACTGCAGTCTATGAACTGCAATATAGCGGGGGATGACTGTAGCCAGCAGGAGAGAAAATAGCAGCACTAAAATCACGAACATACTTCAGCCAAGATCTGGAGACTTGAAAATACTGTAAACTAAACATTTAATGCTCTCACCCAAGAGTGGGAAACTTTCAAAAGTTTGAAGTCTACACATGCCCACCTCTGTAACTATGGATGACTATACCAACTCTCGTGTTCCAGACATCCATAAAATATTTCTATTCTACAATGGCTTTAATAAAACTGGAAAATCCTCATTGTATGGTCTAACTGGCAATTTAAAAAAGAAGTACAATTTTTCAGAAGGATGTGAGCAATGGTCAGGGGTGCTGAAACCCTAAACAGGGCAAAATTCCCCTACATCTTGTAAGAAAGGATAATTTTGAGCATTTTTAAAAAAATCAAGGGGGGTATACAGGGTTTAGGTGTAGGATGATCAGAACTCCTGGGGAATTCATTTGAGCCCTATGGAGTCAAAGGTGGACCAACAGGCCTCTCCTTCCCCATCCCAGCTCTGTACTTTTATTGCTCACCTCAGCATTAATCTCAGACATATATGCACAAACATTATTTTATGACAACTTTAATTGAACAACTTTTAATTAGCTAAAATGGAAGCTGTTTCACAAGGAAAAGAGTCACAAAGCTTAGCAGTTACAAATCACCCCACAAAGATAGGGGGAGAGGGGATCATTTTTTAAAAACTGTTTCCACTCCAAAAAAATCTAACTGTGTTTAGAGAGGAACCTAATACCAAATAGGAGAAAAGAAACCCAAGTTTATTTTTGGAAAAATTCATTTTAAACTTTAGAATTTTTGAAAGTATTTTAAATAAAACAAAAGACAAAAGACAAGTTTTAAAATTAGGGTGAAATACCTGGACAAGTGTCTGTTTAAGGTGCCTGATGTCATTCTCCAAAGAGACTACAGAGGGGTCCAATATCGTGCGAACTACATGGAGGAAAGCTGTTGCTACTCCCAGGTACATCACATAATAGGGACCTGAGAACAACAGCTGGGGTCAGTGCAGCATCTTTGGCAGTTGCTGGAACACACCTCCTTCTACTCCGCCTTCCCATCATCTTCAGTGACAGAATTGTTGAATGCACATGGATGGAAGCTAAGAATACTTTGTGAAGAACGCCAACCGTCTCCATTTAAAAGGCAACTCTTGCTACAAAAATAGCAACTCGCTAGGAATGAACAAGTAAACTTGCTTCTCTTAGCAATTTTTCTCTAGTTCTGAATGCATTTATTCTCATTGGAATGGAGTGTTTATCTGGAATAAATTGGGTTTATAATGCACAGAAGAATAACCAACTCTGAAGCAATTATTACATTTAACAATGTAAACCTCCAGTGATTCTTCCTCTATATGCAGGAAAAGAGGAAACCTACTTGGTAATAATGTAAGGTAGGAGAAATCCTTGCCGCTTCCTAATAGTTGAGATTTTTTTAAAAGGAGTAGCGTTACAACTGATGAATAAGCTATGTGCAAAATGTACCTTATAAATACTTCATGACTGCCCTGACAATATTTCATGTAAAGTAACCAATACCCAGTGGTTTGCCACAATTTGCGAGGGGAGGAAGACATTAAGAACATAATAAGTGTTTGCCCATTTAACACACAAGAGCAGGTTTTATACATGGGTTTGATTACCTGGTAAATGACATCTTGGAAAAGGACTGGAAATGTGAGCGCAGCATCTTCCAGTTCATTTAGACTACAATGGACTAGAGTTTCATCCTAAAAGGGATTAATAAAAGATAAGACTCAGCAGAGAAAATATACCGTCTGAAGTGTAAATGCAATTTGCATTACACATAAATGCTATACTAAATGAATGGGTAGTTTGCTGCATGTTCTCCTTACCAAATCTAGAACTAAAGAGAATTCTGGTGTGCTTCTTGTTTTCAGTGGAAGAGCAGGCTTCCGGCTAAGCTGTTCTTCTGTTAGTGGCGGAACATGTTTGATGAAGTAGTACCTAGAAGATAAACAAATCAACGCTATGTTTGACAATTAGTTCCAATTACTGTTTAACAGTCCAGCTGGGACACTGAAAGATGTACATTAAGGTTCTTAGTAGGCATCAGCATGCAAAGAAAACGTACCAGGTTTGAAAGTGGCTAATTTCCATCTAGTTATGACCCATGTCATACATAACTGGATGGAAAATAGAACCAAAAAAAAGTGTAGTGTCTCAATTTTTTCCTTGGGAAGTAGTATACTGATTTTGAATATTTTGGAACTGAGTGAAGTTTTAAAATTTAAAAACCTTTTTAATCTGTTCGTTCTAATAAAATACTTCCTATGTAGACTGATGTCTGCGAGAAATTATGCGTTTGCTGTTTACAAGAAATAATACATATGTATTTGTATTGTTTTTAAATATCATAAGCCACTCTGAAATTATATTTAAGGGTATGCCCATAAGATTACAAATAAACAAAATAAACTTGATCCTACTAATATGGTCCCCTAACTGCATCCTGCAGAACTATATAGCAATATGCATAAAGTGAATGCTAAGTGTAGCAAGTTCAACTCTGGCTTATCATTACATAGCTAATTCAGAGGTAGGTTTTTTTTAAAACGAGTATCTAAAAGTAGAAAAAGAATTCAATATGAATACATACGGATCAAAGACTTCCCAGTCTTCTTCATAAGTGGCTTCTGCGTGAGCTGATGAATAACCACTGTCTGGAGATACTGGTGCTAATAAAACACAAATGCTCCGAATTGGTTTGTTTGAAGGGAGAACTATTTATTAGAGCCTTAAAAAAATTCTACCGCATCTAAGTTTCCATTATTTTCTATGGGGAATTTTGCTTTGATATATGAGCGTTAAGGTCATCGGGAAAGTTTTCTCTCGCCATTCTGCCACTCTCACAGGTACGTTGCATGAAAACACATGAAAGGGCCTTCTCGGATGCTGGGCCCAGACTCATGAGAAAAGAGTAAAAGAACTGGGTATGTTTAGCCTTGAGAAAAGGAGACTGTGGGAATATATTAAGTTGTTTTTCAAATACAGAGGAGGGGCAGATCTGTTCTCGGTCATCCCTGAATGCAAAACACAAAATAATGGACATACTAAACTAAACTAAACCAGATCATCAGGAATATCAGGAAAATATATTAACTGTTAGAGCAGCATAACAATGGAACCAATTACCTCATGAGATCGTGAACTCTCCAATGCTGGAGGCATTCAAGAGAAAACTGGGAAACATTGTCAGATCTGTTTTAATTTGGATTACTGCATTCGGGGGGGGCTGGACTTTATGGATTTATACGCCCCTTCCAACTCAATTCTTCTAAGATTATATGTACCTCAAACAAAAAAGAAACACCACTGGCCCTTACCCGTGAGAGGTGGTAGATCACGATCAGCCACATCGACTTCTTCCAACCCATTGTTGATTGATGATTTGACTTGCATGGCTTGGCTAGTGTAAGAAGCTCCATTGGCCGAGGCTGCAGTGCTGGTGATGATTTCATCCACCTGTTCCATATCGAGCTGTTTCACTATTTCTTCAGCTTCAACAGCTTGCCCTGGAGAGTCTGAGCCAGCTGTGCCTGAAATGATTTTTAACAGTTTAGAAACAGCTATTCTACTTAGCTTAAATTAATATGTACACTCTGATTTTCATTTCCCAAATTGTTAGAAGGATAAATTACCCAAACATATCCTAGCTAACATCTTCCCTCCAGTATAACTTGGATCCCTGCACTGAGCAGGAGGCTTGGACTCTTAATTGTCAGAACAGCTCCTACCGCCGAATTTCACCCATAGCACTCGATCTTCTCAGGCAGGTCATTTGAGGGTGCCATCCCTGAAGGAAGCCCCTAAGTCAGTAACGAGGAACCGGGATTTCTGAATGGCAGCCCCTCGCCTTTGGAACCAGATTCCTCCTGAGATCTGCCTGGCCCCAACACTGTCAATCTTCAAAAAACATCTGAAGACTTGTCTATACAGGAAGGATTTCCCTGGTTAGTAATCATTTCTCCTTTAACTGCTGATTTTCCTATCTGTTATGTTCCATCCTTAACCTATCTTTGCTCATTGTTTTCAATTTTATAAATTTTTTTATTGCTGACTTGGCCATGCCCATTATGTTTTATTATGTCGTCTTGCTTATAAGTTTTATTTGACTATTCCTGGTGTTGATGAACGTTTGTAAACCGCCCAGAGTAGTCTTGTTGCTAGATGGAGCGGGGTATAAATCAAGTTAAATCAAATCAAATCAATCAATCACCTAATAGGCCACTTCCAGCTCCATTATGCTGTGGATCCTGACAGAATACAATTAGTAACTATGTTTATACTTAGATATACATAACAAGAGAAATGACATTTTGCATTATACTTGCCATTTTTATTTGCTGGTGAGAAGAAATTGAAGACAGGAGAAAATATAGTCCCCAGTAACGTTGTCCGTGGGGGGCTGCCAGTGTTGGGATTATCTTCCAATTTTCCATTTTGCCGAACATGCTGGTTCGTCACTTCATAATTTCCAGCTTCTAGAAGACACAGGTACACACAGAAAACAGAAAAACCACTTGCAGTTTTCTACAGTCATATTTACTGCTAGTTATTTTTATAACAGAAATTTAAGAGAGATACAGATTAAAATAAACATGACTCCAAATATTGAAGGACAATCCCTATAAGGGAAAATACAAACATATGCCGAAGTATAATGGTTTGAATCAGCTCTAATGTTTAATTACAGTTCAGTGTTTCGTAATGTGCATAAGCCTGGGACCTGCGTACTTCCTGCCCATGTCTTCTGGTGCAGCTGAGAGTTCGGAAGCTTTTGCAGAACATGCTATTCTGTTGAGCTATTCTGTTGAGTTTTCTCCAAATCCTAAACTGTAGTTTATTTAAACTATAGTGTACTCAAGCCACCTTTATACAACATGCCATGAATCTGCCTTATTTCAACAGACCATGGTTTGCTAAGGTTCATATTATTCATTTGTTCCAGCTCAGCAAGATAGTCAAAGAAAATCTGATTAATCACAGTCTTTTGAGGCTCAGCCCATTCAAAATGATCACCTCCTTGTAGCTATTCTAGGCAGCGGGAGCTGAGAAGCCTGAGATTTTATTCACATAACAATAATCCATCATACTTCAGCACTACCTGTAAAAGCAGCCAGTATGTATACATAGTAGGAATATTTTATCCAGTACAAATAGGTCACTAGACAATATTCTGAACCCAAACAAATTCACACTTGGATCAATAAAATCATACCTAAGTAGTTAAGAATTGTTCTTACTAGAAAAATAAAATTCAATGAGCTTATTTCACAGTAAATGGCAGCAGGTAAATATGAGAAATACCATCTGGCAAGCCTACTAGGGCAGATGTTCTGACTTATAGTTTCCAATGGAGCAAAGCAAGACACATCCTACTTGGCAACTTCTAACTTTGTCAAACACCCATTAAGGGCAGAAACAGTTGGCCCTCAACAAAAAAGAACTGGTAAGAGCTGTTCAACAGTAGAACAGGTTACCTTGGAAAATGGTGGACTCTCCTGTGTTGGAGACCTTTAAATAGAGGCTGGTTGGCCATCTGCAGAGATACTTTTGCGGTGGACTCCTGTAATGGTAGGGGATGGACTAGATCAGTGGTTCTCAAACTTTTACTCATCTCATGTTCTACCACTCACTTTATTAAAGAATCTTAAGTTCCACCACGAAATATACAAAAGCTCAGCTTTTTCCAAAAAGGAGATTAATGTATTCACAGGCATCCTCTTACTACTGTACATTTATTATTTAGGATAG